>JARHVA010001920.1:2607500-2805000 GCA_037957365.1 Torreya grandis
CTCCTAGTCTACATCCTATTTGATAATAGGCTTTTAGTCATGACTTTAGTGTTTTGGTTTTTTCTATCAAGATGAATTGATTTTTAATATTCTACAAGTTTAGATAGGATTTATCTTACTAGAATATTTTTTATCATTCCTATATATGGGTAGGAGTATTTTTGTTTTTCCAAAAGGGTTTATTTGTTGGCCAAAAACACTTTTCCACTAGTTCATTTTGGTCTATTCTTCATTGATGTACATCTACATTTGGATAGTGGAGATAAGGTGATGATCATACTTAAAACATGTAATATAGTTGATGAGGCCACCAATAGGTAGACCCACCTTACATAGCTTAAATTCTATGTATATGTATTTTTTAGTATATCAATAAAAAATTCTTAGAGGGGCCAATTTTTTCCTAACTATGAGTTTGTGAAATCAATTTTGTTATCTTAGACTCTATTGGGTAACTTATACCTATATATTATCTATTGAGTATCTATCAAAATGGTTATTATGTGATATTTAAAATCACCCATCCCATTCATTGTATTGGTGGGTGGTTTTCATGGAGTTAGTGGTGAGATCCTTTTAATCTTCGATCCATTCTCTTCTTCGAATAAAACTTTATATGTTGTACAAAAAAATTAGTTGATGGGGTTTATTATAATTGTGTAGTGATGGAAATTTTAATGAGTGGGAGACATGGTAAAATGGTAGTTGGTTTTAGTGGGTGACTTAAATGTGGGGAGACAAATTGATTTAGACAGTAATTTTGATGCTCCAGTTACCCTTGCATTTTTAAATAGTTATATTTTTGCCTTAAATAGAAGCATATTTCACTTGCAAGATCATAGGGGTGTGTAGCGACCATTATCCAACCTGGTAAAGAAACCATAATGGTTATAATGACATTGACTAAAGCCATGCTTTGTCATCCACTTGTCAAACCTGTACCACTATCCTGTAGCTTGCTCAAGACCATATGACCTAGCCTTCCATCTCACGTGTCCATTCTCTCTATTCTTTAACCAAGGAATCCATTTGTCTTTCAGTGCTTTCATACTGGTTGGCAACCCTACCAAATCTCCCATTTGGTTCTGCATCCTAGGAATCAAATTCCTCATTCATGCCATGCTCCCACTATTTCCTGGATCCTTCCTACTCTGCACTGAGCAACAAGTATAAAGAATAGGAATAATGAATTTGAGGCTTACTTACCCTTTTAGTCCTCCATATGGGCATTTGAGATTCCTTAACAACTTGTTGTCTACCCAAAATCTATTTCAATGACTGACCTCTATCACCACATAAGCTGCATCTGATCGACGTTACTTCCATGCGACTATCCTAACTATCGACACTAGTTTTTTGACCGACATTGGTGTCTACCTGTCACTGACATTGGTTCCCTGACTGATGTTGGTCTTACCCTACCTAACACCATCAACTCTGGTCTACACATGATCAACATTGGCACCTGTCTATTCGATGCCAGTTCCTCCTGACTGACACCGGTAACTGTGTTCACCTGTGAGTGATGACTTTTTACCCATGAGCTCACTTTGGATCAAAACCCTATCCAAACTACCCTGCTAAGAGATATCCAGTCCCATCCACTAATCTCTATCCATCTTCTCCTCCATAAACACTAAGGCTTTCTAGTTCTTAAGTTTTTCAAAGACATCTATCTTCCGTTTAAGAACATGCATCTCCTTCTTTCTCTTGTGACCAAGCCTACAAAGCCACATCTTCACAATAGAAGAAGAATTAGTAATATAAGTAGATAGATAAAGGATACCTACTTTCTTACCACCTGCTAATTCAAGTGCATCCACTGTGAGAGTTTCTATGCATCTCTCATCACCCAACTTTCCTAAAGAAATTAGCCACATCTTCAAGATTGGGACCTGCATGACCTCCTTCAACGCCCATGTGTTGGCCGTCTACAATTTCAGCCGCACTTCCCCTTTGCCAATACTTTGAAAAGGCTCACCAACCCCTAAATAAATATTTCTAAAGTCTCCATGGACACTAACATGGAAAAATAATCTATTTGGGGCTACATGGAAAGAGGCAACAAAATCTATAAAACAAGATTCTACTTTATCCAAAGAACATACCAGAGCATCCTGTGCAACAACACCTGCAACATCTGCTTCTTCAGTTCCTTCATGCTGATCTTCTACCAACCAATAATATTTCTTTACCTACTCTTTCTTTCCATAATATCATAATTGACCATTCATGCCTTTGAATTCCTCCATTCTTAGTGTACTTTCTTATACCATTGCTATACTCCCACTCAATTAGAAACCCCTGAGAGTGACCTGTAATCAACAAACACTAACCAGATCTGATACAACTTGCTAGTAACCTAACCAAAAGCTCTAATACCACTTGTCAGGATCCAACTCCTCAACAAGAGTACATATGATTACCTTGTATAAGAAACTAATCACGGAATTAAACTAGAATTAACAAGTAACTAGAATTCACAAATGACACAGAATATGAGAGACAATACACAATCTTGTATTAATACTCATGCCAGAAGGAAATACAATGAAGATGCCACAATCTTCCACACCTCTCAAATGTACAGATCTCTTTCCCTCAAGAGTTCACTCCCCTACAAAAAATGGTCACAATAAACAACTCAAACACAGAGTTGTTATTCACCTCTAATCAGTCAGTAACACTACTACCAGTACCAAGCACTCAAAGTAATTCAGATAGATCTCCCATGAACTTGCAATAACCTGCAACTCAAATGATCTTACTTACCATGTAGAACTTCTTCCTGATCTTGCAACAACTTGCAAATCAACCTGTTCTTACAATTGGAAGGATCTCTTCCTTGCCTTAATCCTCTTAATTTCAATACATGCCAATGAGTTTATAAATAGATCCCATACAAAACAATAACTTAGACTTCTAATTTACAATAATTAGACACATAGCTCAAGACTCAAAATAGTCATTACATGTAAACAACTAGTTCAACAAACTAACTATTCGTGTAATGAATAGTTCTGGAATCGCACAAGCGACTAACGTTGGCTGCTATCTGACTGGAGGTGACCAACGTCAACTGACTCCTGTTGATGTCGGTTGCACTACCAACGCTGGTTTCTCTGTAACTTAGAAACCTCCTCTATGTCTGCATCAGTGAAGCTTTTAGCTCCACAACCTAACAAATCTTTGATCCATTCTCTTCTTTGAATAAAACTTTATATGTTGTAAAAAAATTTGGTTGATGGGGTTTATTATAATTGTGTAGTGATGGAAATTTTGATGAGTGGGAGACATGGTAAAATGGTAGTTCGTTTTAGTGGGTGACTTAAATGTGGGGAGATAAATTGATTTAGATGGTAATTTTGATACTCCAGTTACCCTTGCATTTTTAAATAGTTGTATTTTTGCCTTAAATAGAAGTATATTTCACTTGCAAGATCATAGGGGTGTGTACCAAAGGTTATTTTTCAATTTTGTTGGATTGATGAAATCTATGATTAACTTCCAATTTAAAAAAGTGGTTGGAAGGCTACGTTCACTCATTTTTTGATTAGTTTTTTTAATTTTTGTGCAATTTTTACTTATTTGACCCATTTTAATGAAAGGAGACTTGTAAAAGCTATAGATTTTGAATTTTGAATAAAAATTGAGTCATTTTTTTTCAACAGTGTATTTTTTTTATTATCCATCCATTTAGGACATTTATCTTGTAAAATTTACTTAATTAAAAATGTTTCAAATTTTGGGGTGTCTTACACATTTTGGTGGGTTTATTTGTTCCTTGTCATTCTTTGAATTGATAGTTGTTTTTTGGGGGGAATCATTCTTTATTATTACCAAATTTTTACTTATATTTAGATAATGGATCCCCTAAACACATCAAATTACAATATTTGGAAAATAAAAATGAAGATACACCTTCATTTAAAAGGCTTTTGGAGGATGGTACTGGGTGATCTTCCCAACTTCATAGATGAGGAAGATATTGCCTAGGTTACATCCATACAATATGAGGTTCTTTTATTAATTCAGCTCAATGTTTAAAATAACTTGCACATTCATAATATGGATTCCACTCACCAAAGGAAGCTTAGGATGTTATTTTAGCCTTCTTTAAGGAGGATATTAAGCCATTTTGGTTTTGTAAACCTTCTCTTGCTCCACTTCATGTTCCAATTCCTTATCCTCCTATTAGTGAGAGTTTATGTTTGAAGGTGATATGGATTATGATTATCCATATTATTATTCTCCTATTGGTGATGTTTTCTCTTCTGATGATGTACTCTCTTATCCTACTATAGTTTCTTATTATGGCACATGCTTGATGGAAATTACTCTTATTTTTGTCAATCTTCCTCTATGGGAATATTTTATGATAGAGTTGTAATGTCTATTTATAGAACCTAAATTTGTTCCTATGTAGGATGTTGATCCACCACATACTATAAATTCATAAAACTTGACTAGTTATAATGAGATCACATTTGTTGTGAATTAATCTCCACTTCCTATGGATATTCTTTCAATGAATGTTTCATGTCTTTATTTTGATCATTTGAATTCATGGCATTACATATAGTTATTGTACATTATCTTATCAACCTATGCCACACTTAATATTTGGATGTGATGCATAGATATTTGTAATTATACCTCCATATTCAATTATGGAATGGGAGAATTTTATTACACCATTCATGTTCTTCATTTGATAAAAAGAAGAAACATTTTTAGATGTGGGTGGAACTTATATAGTCTTCTAGCCAAGGATCTCAACATCAACACTAGTCATATTAGAATCCTGAATTAGAGTATCAAAAACTTCAATATCAATGGTAGTTATCCTTGGGAGGATTCCATATAAAATCCTTCCATATTTTACATCAATTTTATTTATTTATTTATTTATTTATTTATTTATTTGGGGGGGGGGGCTTGTTTCCTATGCTTTTTCTCCCTTTCTCCACTTCATGGATATATTATACATGAGTACCTAATTAGACCTTGTTTTTAGGACTCATATTATGGATATGCTACTTTATTTTTGGCTATTTTTATCCCCTAGCTTCACTTTATCCCCTAGCTTCACTGATTGGGTGTTAAAGTAGGTTACTCATGTTTACTAGGTGCTTTTTGTGTTTTTCCTATTGTGGATTTATCCCACTTTGGTTAGGATGTTTTAATATTTATTTGTCCTTGACTATATATGTAAGGATTCTATTTTGTAACAAAATAGAGTACATTTGGATGCAATATATGACATTTTTTACTTTATTCTAAATATCATTTTTTAACCCTTTATTTTATAGATCTCTCCTTTTTTGATGTTCTTATTGTCAACACCTGAGATATTGTGGCTTGGAATGATCTAGTATTAATTCCTTTAAAATCATTCCTTTCATTTTAAATTTTAATAAAAATCAAGTTCAAACTAAAATTTCCAATAAATGGAAATTGACTACTACATGTTTCATGTAGGTTTTTAAATTAAGTGATATTCACAATTCGAGATTCATACCAAAGGAAAATTGTGCCATATACCCTTAGGTGCATCATTTCATTTTATTCTAGTAATTCCATTACTAGAATAAATGAGGGGAATTTGTAGATACTAAAGTTTTGTATTAAGTATTTGACGCACATTTACCATATATGATGCAATCACATAAACATGGGGTCCTAAACCACCATTATCTCACACCTAATTATTATATTAAAATTTTGACCCTTTTGTTATGTTGATACACTCATATAGGAACCTCATTAATTTTTCCAAACCTAATTAATATCTTACATAGACATATTCAAAAATTTAATTTAATCTTCTTGTACATAGGTCGATAAAGTCAAGGTATCTCCAAACACCTACTAATTTTTAAAATATTTTTTTCCTTAAGGTCATCTCATCTACCTAGTATGTTGATGGCATGATAAATTACCTAATTTTTCTTGTATATATAAGTCAAGGTCTCTCTTGATATGGGACTTGTGACTTATCTAGTACACATATATACACTATTTCACATTCAAAAAATATACACTATTCTTTCAAAATTATTAAGTTTTCACTAGGAGTAGTCACAAGCTAAGTTTGAAGCATATTAAATCCAATTCAAAATAATCATTATTAAGCATCAAATATAAATAATTTTATGAATTCATATATAAAATTATCACAATTTCATAATCAAACTAGGTGGGAGAAATATGTGTGTATATATTTCCCTCCTCAAAGTATAAAATATGTTGTAAATGGTCAATCATCAAACATGGGTGATTGGGGTCAACTCAACCAATTACACTTCCTTGTTTTTTGTAGGTTTCTATCCCTCAAAATCACACCTATGAATTCAAGGTGAAGGAGGATTTATTTTGAATTTTTTTCATCATCAAGGTTTGGAATCACACATGCATAGCTTTTAGAGATAGGAAAAGGTGACTATATAGTTGAAAACCCTATTTTTAGACACTAAAAATTAGTACATGTTAGGATTGATAGTTTATAGCCACACAAATTTATAAAACTGACCCTGCACAAATAAAAACATAGTTTCTAAACCAAATAAATAACAATCCTACTTCAATTCTTTTTTCACTTCCATTTTATAGTTGCAATTAGATAGTTTAATAGAAAACCTAAGTACTAATATCTTTGGTGTATTTAATATATTTAACATATTCCATGTTTCAAATCATTTCAATTAGCTTTAGTAATTTATATTTAGATGTATTATTGAATTCTATTTTTAATAATCTAAATTATTCTACTAGTTTCTATTCTTTTATGGTTTCTAAAACCAAATTAGGGTAAATGATAGATATTAGATTCCCTCACTTAGAGTGTCATTTAAAAAGATAATTTATGATGTCATTTAAAGTGAAAATATATTAAATCACTTTTAAATTTTGGATGAGACACACATTCATGTCATTGAGCATATTGGAGTATATCAAATTTCTCTTAAGAAGGCTTATAACAAAAATATAAAATCAAGAGCGTTCAATCTAGGAGATAAAGTATTAAAACAAAATCAGGGAAATACCAATGTAGATGAAGAAAAGAAAAGAAAGTTTTAATATTATACATTTGATATAATTATATTTTTAATCATTTCCTATTGTTTTCATCTTTTACATTTTTTGTATGTTGTTCATTTTTATGATTGATTGATCATTTCTTCACTTTAAATTCCTTAAATTTTTTGTGAAGTTTATCTTTTTCCATTTGAACTTGTTTATTATTTTTTCCATTTCTCATTTTTTTTTAACTTATTGTTTCTTTCCTTTAATTCCCAAGATATCATTTTCATCATTTACTTTTATTGTTTTCCCCTTGTGCATTATCTTATTTTCTTAGTTTGATGTGTCTTTGGTCTTATGTCAAAATGTTTATTATATAATTATTTACCATGATTCCTACCATGTTTATCTTCTTGTGTTATTTCAAAAATTTCCATGATCCATATCATGCATCTATTATGCAAAATAACCCTTTATTATTCCATCCATTGTTATGGTTTATGTCAGTTATCCTCCACATTTTATATCTTAACCACATTGAGCATCTTATTTATATAATTTACATTGATTACATTTTCCTACTTGAGGCATACTAATTTGATGCTATATTGATTACATTTTCCTATTTGATTCATGATAATTTGGTTATTTATTAAATATACTTTTTAAATTAGGGGATTATTATTACTATGATGGAATATCCTAAACTTTTTCTATAAGGTGCATTTCATTCATATGCTTATATGATGCCACTCATTTCTCACTTTGTAAACTTTATGTTTATGCCTCATTGATTATGTATTTATTATTTATAATCATATTAATAACATGGTTAAATTTCTTATTTTGTAACCACTTGTGTCATATTACACTTGTGTTTATATATACTACATTTTATTTCTGTATGTATAAATGTATCCATAACATATAGGATTTCATGTTGATACCTTATTATGTTAAAAAGTAGTGTTTTTTTTTTTAATCCTATCTTACACATGATATGTGTAATCCTTTATTTTTATATATGTGTTTCATATGTATATCATGTATGTGGGATAGATAAGTTCAACATTATAAATATCCTATAATATAAGAAAATATATAAGACCATAGTAGATCCAACACACACACACACACACACACACACACAATTTCAAAAGATGGTATATGGATATTATATAATAATTTTATATAATAAATATCACAAGGATTATATTAATAAATATATGCAAGGACGTGATGGGCATAGAACTACCTATATCCAAGATGTAAGAGGGGTAAACTTAAGTAATCAAAATGTCTCTATGTAGTAATCAATAGATTTCTAATATAAGGTTTATAACTAAGGTTGCATATAAATTAAATAATGATATAAATATAAAATTAATAAAATAATATAAACGTGTAAGATAATGACATACCAATATACAATATATCAGCCAAAACTAGAAAATAATGAGTGTAGGGTTAGGAATACTTACCTTTTGTTTAATTGTCAATAAATCAATGTCCTAAGACATGTTTAAATTGAATCTCAATATTGAAATAATAAAACCTAATTATCCCTAGTTAGGTACTCCAAATACTAGGTGTACCTTGTTTGTTCAAATTGTCTTCTTGTTATCTTCAAATACCTTGTGCAAACAAGTTCCCCCTAAGATAAATATCTTAATACATATTTATTATTCTTATTAGTAAGGTATATTTGTTTCAATGATAATAATTAATAGAATTTCATACCTTTGATATATGAAAAATGGGATTTCTATAAATATGTTAGTGTGCATTAGGACATACACTTTTGTATAGTCTAAGATACACTTGTATTAATATTATTTATGGATAATAATACATGTTTGATTATCATTATATTTCTTGTTTATAATAACTAATTTATAATTTAGTTATAAATTATATTATTTTTAGTGGTTATCATAAAAACTAGGTTGTTTATTATGACCCCATATCCTTAAAGATAAAGATTTTTTTTATTATAAACCTCCTTACTTATTTATATAATATGTCTAAGGGTATTGATGAGGAAAGATATCAAACCTATCTTACATTATATTATTCATGTGGTGAGGGCCTTTGGGCCTCTTACATATATGAGCTTAATATATTGATACTCATTCTACCTTGATCACATTTTTATTTATACTAATTAAATGTTTCATAGGTATGCACATGCAATCATGTGTGATAGTCTTTAGGTTAATTATTCATAGATCATGTAACCTGTACCATATTTACACATCATGGGATCTTCTAAAAATATAACAAGGTATCAAATATATCATAATATTTACTTCATTACATGAATTATTTTCATCTTTTAAAATCATTTTTTCTTTAGTTTTGTGGGTTTTGTGTCAAATTTATATCAAGTGGAACTTATTGTTTTTTCCAATTTTATATATTTATGGAAAGTTTTTAGTTATTCCATTACATTTGGAAAATTCCAAAAAAAAATTTACTTTCATTTCATTAACAATAGATTTATAATGATTAATTAATCAAGGTTTGAAAATAGACTAATTCTAACCTTACTACATTTTTTTATGCTTAATTTATTTATTTTTTATTTTTTGAAAATTTATATATTTACAAATAAAAATTATATATATATATATATATATATATATATATATATATATAAACATGAAAAATATTAAAAATACAAAATAATCTTAAAATAAAAGCATGAAAATTATAAAATTCTCTCTTACCTTTAGAAAATATTTAACTTAAAAACCCATTTCCATAGTTTTGGAGTTGTATGCAAGCATTTATTGTAGTTTACACACTTTTTTAAAGTTTTGGACAATTATTTTAAATGACCTATTGTGGGTTTTTACTATTTATTGCACATTTGACTTTGGCATGCCATATCTTGGTCATTTAGAGGTATTTTTGAGTGTTTCTTTTTCATCGTGCATATTTTTTTGAGATATATATATATATATATATATATATATATATATATATATATATATATATAGGTTATTAAAAAAAATTATACAACACTTAAACTATTCATGCTTCAATTTTCCATGACTTTCACATATAAAAATATTCTTCATGATCATTATTGTGAAACTGCATTTTTTTAAGAAGAAAACAATGGTTACATAATATTTTTATTTTATATATAAAATATTTCACTAATGTATTTTATTTATGTACTTAGTAAGGATTTATTATTAATTATGTGATACCTCACCTTTAAATGGGTACCTAATACAAATTATTTATTTTGGAACATATATTGAGATAATTTATTTTTAATCCATATGGTTAGATCATATACTTTAACACATTCTATTACCACATATAATTCTCAGATTAAGATAAACCAACTTTGATTTATGTGGAATCCAATCCAAGACAAAATAGGAGGCTCGAGTTTCACCCTAACAAGATCTAAGGAAGCATTGAGTAGCTCTACAATAGAAAAATAAGAATTCCCTAGTTAGGAAAATCAAACCATACAAGAAAATCCAAAAAATGGAAAAGAAAATTCACTTTTATTTGGTGTGGGAGCTAGCCTAGACTTGAAAAGAGGAGGCCCAAGTCTTAACAGACTGATTTTGATTGGATTGGGAACCCATCTGGACATAGAGGGAGGTCTAGGTCTCCAAAATCAAATAAAGGGTAAAAAATTCATACAAAGTCCCCAAATGAACCCAAACCCAACAAATATCAACTAGAGATAAACATATATAATCAATCAAACCATAGATATTTTAGGCAGATCCCCAAACCAGAATAACCCAGTGTTTGACTAGATATGGAACTAACCTAGGCATAGATGGAGGTCTAGGTCTCCTTAACAAAAGAAACTATGGGGCTTTAAAAGATCCCATTTCCATTCAAAAACTATAATGAGTAACTTAAATCCAAATTTTAGGCTAGGTTCTTGAGAAGGACCCAAAAATAAGTTAGAACATATTTGTTTTGAACTATATCTCATGAAAAACTACTAAACTTATGAATTCCTATATTTGCCAAGATATGGTGGTTTAAAGAGAACCATAAATGGGAATGGATTATTTAAGAAAGGTCCACCCCCACACCAATATAAAAAAACTCCTTATAAATATCAAGATTAAAATCCACCTTTTAGATATCAAGAACAAGTTCGATTAGAGTAATTCAATTAAAAAATATTTCCATCCAAGAATAGGAACATAACTAAAAATTGAAGATCTCACTAAATTAGTGAAAAAAACAACAACTAGTGCTTATAATTAGATTTGAATATAATTCCTTCTAGGAATTATAGATCATATCTTCCCAGTAGGGAGTAGAGATCCCTTGCCAGGATCATTTCCCATAATTATATAATGACAAAAAAAATAGGACTGTCATAGCAAACACTTTCAAAGTTCATAGCAGGGCTCAACAAACCTTGCCAATATTTTTGGTTTATCTCCAAATAAAACAATATTATGACCCACAAAAAAATATTCAAAGCATTTAGATCACCATGAAACTTCATCCTAAGAGATAAAAAAATCCCCCAATCTGATTCCTTGCCTAGAGTCAATAAAACTACATAATTTTCAATAGCAAATAAATTCCATTTAATATAGTTATGGTGTTCCAATTAGTGTACTTATTCCAAATGAAATAAATAATTCTAGATTCTAATCAAACACAATGGGTTAAACGGGGATTTTGATATAGTAAAACCTCAGGGAATACCCACCAATGTAAGGCCATTTAGGTTAAAAGACCCCTACAACACATAATCTAGAAAAATAATAGAATATAAAACCATTCCATGAAGTGTGTCCCTCAAAATGACTCTTAAAGTCAAAAAAAGTAGAGATAGGTCTTGTATTAGAGTGTACCATGAGTATATTAGTCAAGTAGGGCCTGGCCAAACAATAAGAACTTGGAATAATTCCTTACTTTGTTGAGGGAACATAACCCTATCAAAGATCAAAAACCTCCTATTAGGATACAAAAAACACGGGTCCAATAAGCCCCAAATCCATTTCTCTTTGTAATTCACATCATGATTTGGATCATCACTTTCCCCATTGCCATTGTCCTCCTTTGTTCCTAAATTAAAACAAATCCCCCACTCTTCTTCCCACTCATCATGTGTAATGTTTAATAACACATATAATTTTATATATTGGTCTTAAATAATATTTTACTCTAGAGATTAGATTATGCATCTAATATGTGTTCTCATAGTCTACTTTAGATTTGTTCTTTGAGTGACACTTGCATCTTATTTTGTCCCACCTAGTTCAACATTATTATCATTACTTTGGGGGAGCTAAGGTGTAGCTAGATATGTATGTGAATATAATTATTCTTAGTAGTGATGTTTTTTATACTATTAAATTTTATCTATTCATTATTTCATGTGGTTATGGTCTTTTGTACTTGTTGTACATGAGTACTTAATATGGAATAGTTTTTGGGACTCATATAAGAGGTTTTGCCTCACATGCTTATTTTATCTACATTTATATTAAGGGGCTATTTTGGTCACTATTTAAATTTATGTTTGTAAACTTACTTTGTCTATTGTATCTTACTTCACCATCACCCTTATAGAATCAAATTTAAGGGGGGATATTAGTGTATATTAGGACATACACTTTTATATAGTCTAATATGCATTTATATTAATATTGTTTGAATAATCATACATTAGTGTGCACATCATTATCCATACATATTTATGAGTTAATAAGATTATATTTAGAAATTATTCTCAAAATAAGGTTTATCTATTTTAAGCTAAAATTCCTACAAAAAGTGATTCCTTCATTTTTGTTGACTCCCAAAATTGTCACAAAACCCTTATTCCCATGTTTAATTTCTAATTCAGCTTACTTTGAAAAGTTTTACATTTTAACTCATTCATAGGATGGATCCAACCCCACACGAGTTTCTATTTGGTCCATTGACCATAAAATTCACCTCAAAGGTTATCTGTAAGGTATATATTATTACATTTAAATTATTTATTACCTTTTATTTAGCCATGCCTTAGAAAAATAACCATATTTATCTCCTAGAAAAATTTATGGCTATTAAGTTTTGTCATAGATAATCTCATATCCATATGGGCTTATCCATTTTATTTATATTGGTACATATTCTATTTTTACCTTAAACCTAGACCTTTATCATTATATAACACATGAGTCATCACTAGATCATCCTATAAATATAAGGTCTTGTCTATCAATTCAAAAATCTAAGGAATCATCAAGAAGAAGGAATCTATAAGGATTATATAAGTATCTACTAATAAAAATTCATATTATAAATATTTGGGGAGACATACAAAGGATGGAACCAAGTGAAAACATGGTTCTAAAAAATAATCCACATGAGGTGACTATTTTTTAGGATTTAGGATGGATGTACTTCATAGATAGATTCATAGAGTGTAATTTAGAGATTTCCCATGCATTTATTACACATTTTAGGATTATAGGGATAATATAAAATGTCTATGTCTATTATTAACTAAGGAATTAAATTAAATGGTTACTAGCCTACCTACAACCTGGGAGAAATGGGTAGAATGGCATATAGTTGTAGATGCAAGAGCCAAATTTAATAGATGAGGTGCATTGGTTGTATATGATGTTGAAGGTAAGAAAATGTTGTAACTCCCTCATCCATGGCACTTAGTATCTATATTAATTATTAAATACTTTACATGTGAAGTCATATTTTCCATCGTATATAATCTTCTCTTGAATCTCTTAATCTGTATGAGACATATAATCACTATGAATCTGTCCAATAATTTCTTACATTTTATGAGAAATATGGATAAATAATATCAAAAAAGGAAACCTTCAACCCTAGCCCACCATTGTTTGATAACATTATTATTCAATAAGGTATTGTCCATTAGCAGACCAGACATTCTATTGGATAATTTTATCCCACTAATCCATCTTCCTTAACAAGTTGTTGCTTATTATATAATAATTCTAAATTTCATAAACTTGTCTTCCTTTAACCCTACTAAGAGATAAAATACCATATATATTTCAAAATTTCAAAGTTTACACAATAAACACTAATTCATACTCAATGATAGAGATTATAAATTTATAGGATAGAAATATTCTTGATTAGTCAATACTTATCATGAAAACTCATGCAATCCCTAAAATCTATCATACTTATCCCTTTCTCATTTTGATATATTCTCACAACTCACATACAACACACATAATTTTGTCACGCAAATATATCTCATAATATATTATCACACACACCAATATATTATCTCACACACCTAACTAATGTGAGTACTAACACTATATATCAAACATTTCCCCCTTAACACTACATGTAGACACCTAAATTCTACCACAATAATGTCAAAATTATTCTACTAGTCCTTAGCATTTTTCATTTCACCAATTCCCCTTATTAACCCATTCATCTTCAATATTTAGATTTTTTCACATAACATGCCCCCCTTTGATTAAATATCTAATTAATATATAATATTTAAGCTATTTAATAAGATTAATTAGATATTTAATCACTAATCCATAAATCTAGATAAGTAGTTAAAAATATATAAAAGTCACCACGATACCTCATCCTCCCCCTTAAATAACATCATTTAACTATTATCCAACTTGTTCAAACATCATTAAAACATTCAAAAAATATTTCAAACATCATTAAAACATTCCACATCCTAACAATATTAATTAAGACATTTTTTCTATCTAATTAGGTCACAATCAAGGATTGAGGTTTGAGAAAACATGAAGCATAAATATCTATAGTATGAAAATTAAATTATGCATAAGATATGAATATTATAGAATCAAAATCAAGCATAATCTAGAATAAAATTATCTTCAAAAATAAAAAGATTCAATTATTAGCATTATTCTTGTATTAGCCAAAATGGCTTTAGGAAAGCTACATATATAGGTGGAAGATAGACATGTCCTCACATCCTCATGAATGTCAGATTATCTTCTTTAGTTACCTAAAATAACACCTAATCAAGATAAAAAACATGTGTAGGAAAAAAAATAAATGGAATAAAATCCTAAACTAACACCCCCATTAAGAAGAGCTTATGTGGGTGGAAGAATTGGGTCCTAGTACAAGGCCTGATGAGGTACTCAACTACATAGAATATCACCCAAAAATAATAAAGAGAAACCCTCAAATAATTAGAGAGATATAAGGAACTATAAATCCCCCAAATAGATGAATAGTGTTGATGATGAGATCTTTTACTTGAATACTGAAGAAGGTCCGTCAATATCAAACAACATTTCTTTCCTTTATAAGAGGAAGAAAAAAATAAGTGCTCTAAAAATCTATCCATTTTGTGGTGGAATATTAAGGTCATAATATGAATATATGCGAATATGGTTTAGATATAAAGTGTGAAATAGTTATGGCAAGATCATGCACAAGAACTAGAATTAATTCTACTAAAATAGACCTATCACAAGAAAGACATTGAACATTCATTGAAAGAATGTCCATGTGAAGTGGAGAGCATGGCTAACAACCTTGAATACTAAAGAATGCAAATACACAATAAATGAAGTGTTGTCTATGCTCTCTAAAAATGGGGAACTACCATATGACATAATAGATACACTCTCATCAATGTAGACAAAATGATCATCTAATGGAAAAATCTATGATGGCTATGGAATATCAACATTTTATACATGAATGAAACTATTTTCTGCAAAAAAACATATGGGGTCTATAAAAAACTCATCCCATAGGGGTGGTTTGACCAAGAGATATATGACCTAAATGTGTCATCATAGGAAACAATAATAGGAGGAGAGAATACAATCTCAGAATAAGAGTCTTTGATAGGAGGCAAAGAGATTCTAAATAATTCTCTAAAAGTGAAAGAACACTATGTGTGGTCCAAATGGTGGAGTATATCCATGAGAACATTTAACAACATGTAAACATACACCATGTCACATAAATTAAACCATTCATTGAGTTGAATTATGTCATTGGGTGTAGGAACCTATCCATATAAAAATGGATATGGGTCCTTTTTAATGAAAAACCATTCCATGCATATACACCATGAAGCATGGTTTTTCTTTCCAAGAAGAAGAAATGGAGATGAATCTTTCCTCATAGTGGTCTCTTGAACATATATTTTCAATAATGAATGTTGGAATCACCTAAAAATGTGTCTTTAAGGGAGAGAAATATGTCTAATTTATGACAAAAGTGATAATACACACTCAGAATATGAAAGTTTGACTCAACTAAAAATCTATTCATAAATATGAGTAATTTATGCAATTTTGATACTTTTTTATTGTATAAATAGAGTGTGTAAGAGATAAATAAGGAAATTCAATAGCATTTTAATGTAAAAATGTTTAATTTTATAAATCTCAAGAATATGACTAATATGTAGAGCTCAAGAAAACATGCACTTTTAAAAATGGCATGTGAAAAAAAGCATTAGGCTGAAAGTTATGGAAGTTTGATGTTCTTGCTCACAAATTAAATCTCCATTTTACATAAATTTTGGGTGTGCAAAAATATTGACTCAAATTTTCATGGAAATACTAATTCCTTTTATATTAGTTTTGATAAAGGGATAAATTCCCATATGACCAAGGGCTAAGACTTAGATGAGTACCCCTTTGATGATGTCACCTTGGGGTAGTTTTATGATGTCACTATGATGTATGCCAATTCTAAATGAATAGTTTTATTGATTATGTAATTAAATTTGACATCCCTGTGCCTATCATGTTAAATTTAGGAGGGTGGAATACACACATCAAAGTTAAGAGGCTCATAAGTAAACATTAAAACTTTCAATATGTCTTGTAGTCATCAAAAGTTTGGAGGTTTTTGAATGATATAAAAGATTTAGGCATCAAAAGTAGTCAACCCATTGGTAGTTTAGGCATTGAAATCATTGACGCATTGATAATATAGGTGTTAAAAGTAGTCAGTCCTTTTGTAGTTGTCAAAAACTTGGGTGCTTATAAAAACTATTAGAGATGTTGAAGTTCTTGATAATTTTGGGATGTCTATTAGTTATAGTAGTGCCAGGATGGTCAGTCATTATAATAGTGTCAGGATGGTTAAACATCTTGGTAGGTGCTAGGATGATCAATCATTTTGGTAAGTTTTGGGAATGTTAGGATGTAATGAACTCTTACACCAAAATCTTAGACTATTACTGAATCTACCCACTAGGATCTTAACACCCCACCATGCTTCTAAAAATCCCATCCTCATGATGGATATGCATGCAAATGTGGGAGCCCTAGATGAACATTACCATGCTGGCATTACCACTCAAGACCTAAGAATTGAACATAGGTGGGTGCTATGATACCACATGTAATGAGCCATTACATGGAAAGCTTGGAAAATTAGTGAATCCACACACTAGGATCTTAACATAGGAGTTTTGGCCTTGCTAAGATTACTAATCATTCTATTATTTCCATGATTTTTGGTGATTCCCATAGTGTTGGGATGGACCATAATTCTAGTCATGAAAATATGGATAGTAATTCTGGTAGTGTCAAGATAAACCATGGTTCTAATAGTTCTAGGATGAGTTAAGTTTCTAATAGGTGAAAGTAAGACTCATAGTTATAATATGTGTTGGGATGGATACAAAATCTTACAAGGTGAAAATTGAATCTCACTTAGCATTCAATAGAAATGTGAGGAACTCTAGTAGGTGCAAGGAACATTGGCAAGTCTGGTAGTGCATAGAAAGGTAAAAACTATGATTTTTTAGAAAGCACCAAATTCACTACCCTTACAAAAAACCCCACTAAATTTCTTAATAAACCTATAAAAAAACCATAAATGGGTTTTCCTTAAGAAACACAAGAGTTATGGATTTTTATAAAATAAATAAAAATGCCTTTATATCCTTCAAAATGCCAAATTCAAATGTAATGAACTAGGTCATGTTTACAACTGATCCTATGGTCTTGACACCTTCTAAATCTAATGGCACAAGTTATTTTCCTTGAAAATATTATAGATGAAAGATGACTATCAAGAGACATTGTTTCCCTTATTCTTTTTCTAAATTTGCATTAGCCAAGGAACCTAGAAGAAGATCAAAATTTGAGAGTGGATGAATCTTTAATGTGATAGGTAAATAAATGACATATCTATGACATGCAAAATGAAACTAAATATTTCACGATAGGAACATTGGCTTTCATCTACCAAAATCCATGCTATGATACCATGTCATATTAGGAAACAATCGAGGATTGAGGTTTGAATAAACATGAAGAATAAATATTTGTAATGTGAAAAATAAATTATGCATAAGATATACATGTTATAAAAGTGAAATAAAACATGATCTAGAAGAAGCGTGTCTTCAATAATAAATAATAATTATTAGCATTAAAAACATTATTATTAAATTAGCCAAAATATCTTTAAGAAAGGTACATATATATGTGGAATATTGAGATTTCCTCATATCCTCATGAATGTGGGATTATATTTCCTAAAGACATAAAATAACACCTAAGCAACCTGAACAACATATGTAGGGAAAAAACATTAAATGGAATAGAAAACTAATAAAATAGTTTCACATTATATAAAACCTCTTTAAGAAATTCAACCCATTTAATTTATATTTAACTCATTTAGTTCCCTTTAAACAAACTTCACCACTTCTTCTAACCAACTCATAAATCCTTAGCTAATATATTGAATGTACTTGACCCATTGACATCACATTCACCATTCAAATTAGAAATTGTTTAATAATTTTGAATTAAATTTAACTATACATTTTCCCTCTAAAAAATATGTAAATTTATGCACTTTCCTAAATTAAAATCATCATGTTGTGAGTTATTAAACCTATCATCATTTTAATATCAAAAACATTGACCAACTTGCCATTACACTACTAAAATTTCCTTTCATAGGTGTTTACATTTGAGAAACCACTTACAAGATTTAAGAATACACTAAAGTTGATAAATAAGAGATATTCACTATTGGTAGGTGACGGTATATTGTTTATTTATTATTTTAAATCTATATTTGAGGTCTATGTTGATTTTCAAAAATAAATTAATAGTCATTGTTAGTTTCTATCTTACATTCTAAATTCTACATTTTTCATTTTGACATGCTTGATGGGACCTATTCCCAATATTTTATAACACTTTTTTGTTAGTTTTGAAATGTTTTTCTTGTGTTTTTTGTTGTCTAATATATTTTGGCATTGTTCTAAAAGAAGTTATATATTTTAGGTGAAATTTAGCCAATAACATCCAGTATTAATTAGTTGTAGTAGTCATGTAATTATCAATGAGTTCATAGTATGAAACAACAAGTTCATCCTTGAAAAATAGTGAATTCATTATATAAATTATTGAAATAATTATGCCTAATGTTTTTATTTTTATAGGTTATGACCCGTACAAGTCTGATAAATAACAAAATCATTTAGTGGAGAAATGAATTCATACTAAGAAATGAATTTTTTTATGGATTTCAGTTAAATAATCATTGGTATATTTTTATTTTCTATGTTTTGTATTTTCCTAATTGAAAGTGAAATCATAATGAGAAGTAGTGAAATCTTCTTGTCAAATGACAGATTCATTCTAGGTTTTAGTGAAATTATTCTAGGTAATTCCTTTTTATTTTTCTTTTATTACTTTCTATATTTTTTAATACTAGTAAAACCATTCTATCTTTCAATGAAATTATTCTCTTAAATGTTGAAAATGTTTTTAGGATCAATTGTTTTGTTTAGGTATCAATTTTTAGATTTGTTGAATTTTTTTATCTTTTGTATTTTCTGGGTATTAATGGTTTTGATCTAACTAATAATAAATTTATTGTGTTTCAGAGAATTCTTTTTTTCACCTATTTTCTACTATTTTTCTATATATTTTATTTATGTTTTGAATGACCTATAGCTCTTCGCATTTCAAAGATGCCATATAGACTATTAACTACTTTTTGTAGCACTATGGGCCAAATACTAAAAAAAATGAAGCATCTTTTTTGCTAACATTTTAAATTCATGTTTTTCCTTAATCACATTAATATTTATTTGTATTTTATGTTCATTTATAGAGGTATTCTGTATTATCCTCTATTATACCACAAGGTCATTTAGATGATCATAAACAGACCCTAGTACATTGTGTCTCCTAAGATTCAGATTTGAGCATCTTTCCTCACACTAAATAAGTGATCTCAAAAATAAAAAATAATCAAAATATTATTTTTATTTATCTTTTGGTGGGCCCTATCAACATTTAATTTCATCACAAAATGGTATTTCAAATCCCATGTATCAGTGGGATATATAAATCCAATGATCCCCTAGTTAATCCCATAAATCTTAGCTTCAGATACTTCAACCTATTATTAAGTAATAATTCTAAGAAAATAAAATTCTCTAAAACTATTGACCATGTATCTATCATACTTTAGGGTATTATTGATGGCCTATTGATTAATTACAAACCTACCTTAATAATTTAGGATTATCTTATTTGTGTGTTTTTTCACCCTTGTTATAAACAAGTAATCAAGTCAATCAAACCTAAACCCCAAAACATTTTTTCAACCAAATGCCAAAAATTGTATTCACAATCAAAACTTATTTTTCAAATTAATTAAGTTGTCGAGACCAACTCTTTAAACAATATAGAAACCACACTTGTCCTAAAAGTCAAATACTGAGTCAAACACATAGTTATAATTTATATTTTATCTCCAAACACTATATTATGATCACTTTTAAACCAAACACAAGTAGGGAAGAACCCTTTGCTAGAATTCTTTTCCATTTTTAGAATTAACATGACCATATATAGGAAAATGATAATCATATCCTCATTGATTAGAGTGAATAAAAATTTAAGAGTAATGATCTATATAGGTCACTAAAAACCCATTCCCAAGTTATAAACTATCTTATTGAGCGTAAAGATTAAATACTATTGCAATTTTTAGAATTACGAGCTAAATTAACAATAGATTTTAATCTTGAGAAACTATCCCACATCATTAGTAGAAGGCATAAAATCCATTATCATCATAACCAAGAACCATATACCAATTCCATTTGTACAAACAAGGTTAACTTATATTCCATTAATGAGAACCCTCATCATGTCTCCCATGTCCAGAGCAACAAGGGAATGACAGTTGTAGATGGCCAATCCCAACATGAGCAATAACTGTTTGTGTCTTCATGCATCCAAATATTGACCTAAGATGTGGATAGTCATAAATCTTATGCCAATCCAACCATCATAAATACTTTAAATCCCAAATCAAATAATTAAACCCTTGGGTTTCTTAAATCTAATAAAAACCCATCATAATCCTTATCATTTAAGGACACATTGTTTGTCCAAAAATTATAATCCATGAAGGATATTATCTAAGGATTTAAAGATGGGAATCATACCCAAATAAAAAATAATAGGTTTGAAAACTATTTCCATATCCTTTTGATATAGATGTTATGAAAGTACCTTTTTATTACTACTTCAGACCTCTAAAGTTTGACAAGCACAAAGGAAAATGTCACCTTAGGGAACACATCAAGTATTTTTTAATGTCTTTCAAAGAAGTAACTTATAGGGAAAACTACTTACATAGAATTTTACCATGAATTTTCCCATGAAGTTTAGGTGATAAAGTTTTAGAATGGTTCCTACATCTACCAAAAGGGTCTATTACCACATTTTCAAATATATTTGAGATATTTTTAAAACACTTCTCATATAATATTGAACATGAGATAACTATGTTATATTTATGAAATGCCAAGATAATAAATGTGGAAAGGTTGTCTTTTTTATTGAAAATGTGGTGTCTTAGCCAATAGGTTCTATAGAAAATCCAAGAGAAACAACTAATTTCCATTGTAATATCCAATCTCAATCCAAAGATGGACTTTCACCTCCAATTCCATTATGTGAATTAATTTGACACAATATATGAAAGAGTCAAAATTAAAAGAGAACTCATAAAAGAGGGACTTGTTAAAATATTCCATAAGGATAACAAAGGTCAAACCCAAGCTAAGAATCCCAAATTATTTATCAAGAATAAAAATGCCATAAGTGATGTGATAATTGATTCCAAACATGTCTCAAGTGTATAAAACAATATAGAAATCACCATAATAAAAAGGTCAAACAAAGAAGAGACAAAACTAAGGACATATACTAATTTATGAGAATCTACTAGATTTGTCTTCCATAGGTTAGTGGATGTTAACAAGATATTTTTACCTCAGACCAAACCATTTGGATAAAATGTACCCAAACAGATGTTGTATAAGAAACATGAATATTATGATTTCTATAAGATTAAAGGTCACTCTACAAAATATATGTATGAAATTTGTAAACTATGTCCAAGACCTAGTTGATTGAGAGGACATAAAGATATAAGGAAATTTATCTACATACAAAAACCAAAACTTAGGGATATATTGATATTCACTCCTAAAACATTGCCAAGCTTGTTACCAAATGAGTCAAGGTAAAAATTAAAAAAATAATATCAATTCCAAAAATTCCACCCATACATATGATTTTGACATTAGTCATGTTTAACACTTAGACAATCACATCACCATCATCAAAATCAAGTCCCAATATTTTTTAGTCACTAGTATGTACACAAAAATCACCATCCCAAGGCCTCCTCTACCCACTTATAAAAGAAAGTAAAATATCATAGAGTAGATTAAGAAGACATCAAAGCAAATATCCATTTTGGACCTCAAAACATTAATTAATTATAAATATATCTTGTACAAAGCCTTATAAGTGTCAAAATTCCCTAAATA
Source organism: Torreya grandis (assembly GCA_037957365.1). Classification (NCBI taxonomy): domain Eukaryota; kingdom Viridiplantae; phylum Streptophyta; class Pinopsida; order Cupressales; family Taxaceae; genus Torreya; species Torreya grandis. The sequence goes on from JARHVA010001920.1 coordinate 2,630,383, forward strand.
CATCAACCCATTCAGCTTCCAAGAAATTTTAGGGAACTTTTCCTCAAACCACCAAGTCACATTTTATGAAGATGACACATCCCCCATGGGTCCATCTCATAATTTACCATTATATATTGAATTCATCATTTAAAAACACAAAGTAAAGTGGGTACTTATAGATAATGGGTTTATTTTAAATATATGTACATTAACTTTAATTAAACATCTAGGTAATATATAAACAACATTAGAGCTTAATACCATCACCATAAAGGCTTATGGCAATGTGGAACATTATCCATCTAGTACAATACATATTCCAATTATGGTGGGGATTATCACACACCAAACCTTACTTCATGTCATTTATATTTACCTTTAATACAACATCCTCCTTTGGGAAACCATGGATTCATGTCATGTATGCCATTCCATCCACACTTCACCAATGCATTAAATTACGTATGCAATTTACCATTCATAGTGATCTCCAACCCTTTATATATTGTAAAGTTTTAGAATAGTGGTATATAAATACAAATTATTTACCTATTACTAAATACACCTATGAATCCAAAGTTTCAAAACTACATCCATATAAATGACCTACTATTCACATCTTAAAATCAACATTCCACAACCATATCTAAAATTAAGTCTTCTGCATCCACACCTAAGTACACATCTAAATGCACTAAATATAAGTTTAAAATCATTGATAAAGGTATGGGAGAGTATGAAATCCAAGATTCTTATCATGAATTAAAACTAGACATGTCTCCTAGAAACCATCATAGTGCCTACCAAATCAAGAAGAAATCATATCCCATAAATATGATAGAACCTATTTTATAGAAGGAGTATTATTTTTTAGATGAATAAAATGAGAGCTTAAATGACTCATGTCTATAAAGTGATGAACTTTCAACTTATTTTCAATATAACAAATATATCATATTTAAAGTAATCATGTGCAATATTATGAACTATAGAGGCAAAGGTATTGGTTTCCATAAATATGTCATTGTTAAACCTATAATTTATTAATAAAATAATTAATATTAATGCATTGGTTATAAATTGCCTAATGGTGACCAATATAATTACATCAGTGACTTTACCTTAATGTCTGATGAGTCTTATTTAAATGATGTAAAAAGTTTTGTTGATATTTGATATGAATATTTTGCATCCACAAAGCTATTTATTGACATAACCATCCTCACCCTTGAACTTAAATACACTAAGCTCATATATTGGGACAAAATAAATCCAATACCACTTGATTGCTTCAAAAATGAAGAAACACACAAAATTCATGAAAATATGCGATAATAGTCTATTGGGAGACCACAAAAATTTCTTTGAGATCAGCTTGCATACCTCAACAAGATTTAGGTGAAATAAATATTTATTTAGTATATAACAATAAAAAATTAAAAATAAGTATAAAATTATAATTCCCCTAGTGAAAATTTGTTTAAGGTAATATTAGATGAAAAAATTACAAATAAATAAATAAAATGCAAGTCTATTGGTGAAAACCTCTCCAAGTCAGAAATATATAGGGTACTTAACCCTCCCCCAACACAAACACAATTATAAGATGGTTCCACATTGATAATTGAGGAAACCATTGATGTAAATATTGGCACAAATTGAAACCCAAAATAATCATTAAATTACAAGTTATCCCTAATAAATAATAAATATAGATCCTTGCCATTTTATTGATAGAGTTTACAGATGTTTTTCCTTGGTCAAATGCAAATATTTTAGGATTAGAACCATAACATGGTGCACATTTATTAGTTTTTCATGTGGATTGAAAATTAGTAAAACAAAAGTTTAGAAAAATGCATCCCAAAGTGTCATTATTTTTCACAGAGGAACTTAAAAAAGAGTTAGAGGTTTGATTCAATAGGCCCATTGAATACTCCAAGTGGATTTAAATTTTTGTATCAGTAAGAAAAAAATACAAATGAATAAAAGTGTCTACATAATTATATGACATAAATTTCTTATCCAAAAGATGAATTTTCACTTTGAAACATTGATATGATAATAAATTATATAACATGACATGAAATTTTATCTCTAATGGATGGTTTCTCAGGTTATCTAGATAAAAATTACATGTGAAGACCAACACAAAATAAAATTCATTACAAATTATGGTACCTTATGCTATTTGGTCATGCCATTTGTTCTAAATAAAGAAAGATCTACATATTAATGAGTAATGACAACCCTTTTCCATGGCATGCTCTCTGACATTGTGGAATTTTATGTAGGAAACATATAATCCAAATTGAAAACTAGGGAAGATCATCCTAAAATATTATTTACAATATTAATAATGATAAGAGAATATAAAATCCACTTGAAAAGTAAGAAGAGTGTTTTTGGGGTCACATCAGGAAAAAACATAGGATTTAATATATCAAAAAGAGGCATAGAGGTTGATCCTATAAAATTCAAAGATATAGAATAATTGCCACCACATACCAATATCAAACTATTTTTTAGTGGTCAAGGTAAAATTGAATCCATTTTAATATTCGTATCATAACTTATAGATAAATTTCACCCATTCACACATTATTAAGAAGGATATTGTCTTTACTTGGAATGACGGATGTAGACAAGAATTTGACAATCTCAAACAATATCTATCCAATCCACCTATTTTTATGCCACCTACTCAAGAAACCATTTTTATTATACATATTATCTACTCAACATGCCTTAAGGACATATATATCACAACATGATGAAAAAGGAACAAAAAGAGTAGTCTATTATTAAAGTATAACTTTGTTGTATTATGTGCTCAACTACTCCACAATCAAAAAATAATGTTTAGCTATTGTCTTTGGTTACAAAAATATTTGAAATTATATTATTAATCATTAAAAAAATCATTTTTTAATTACATCCACCTAAGTGTGTCATCTCAAAAGTAAATCTTATAATAAGGATGGATAATTGGGTCATTTTGTTGAGTTAATTTCACATCGAGTATGTAAATCAAACCTATATTGAGGGAAAATTCATTGCAGATCAATTAGTAGAATCAACTATTATAAAATAATAAACAATTAACCATTTAATTTCTATATGATTCAATATATCCATTAATTATTTTCACCATGGTAGTTTATTTTGATTGTTCCTTCACAACTCATGGCTTGGGGGCAGGAATTTTTCTAATTACTCCACAAGATGATGTTATCCCAAATGCATTAAGATTAGGATTTTCTTGAAACAATAACATTATTTAATATGAATCCCCTATTTATGGTCTAAAAATATCCATCCATTGAATCATTAAATATCTATTATTATATAGATATTCACAACTCATAATAAAATAATTCAATGATGAATATTAAACAAAAAATGAGAAGCTTATCCCATACACAATAAGGGATGAAAATTTGAAACTATAATTCAATAAATATAGTTTTTAAAATGTTTTTCATGCCAATAATAAATCAGAATATTCCATGGTAACCATTGGTTATGTCCTTTAAATACACAACAACATTAGAAAAATCCAATTTTTGGTCAAATAATTAATGATTATTGTTTTTTTAGTTTTTGAATCTGAGATGGTTTGTCAAACTATTGGTCCAAAATCCCCATGTTATCATGACATTGACCCTTTCCTTCATGAAAAAATCATACCTAAAAACCTCTCACTTAACCATAATAAATTATTTATCCAACATACTTCCCATTTTACCCTCCTTGGCAACACCTTATATTGTACATGTTATGACAAATCTTTGTTATGATGCTTAAATTCAGATGAGACCAACTTAGCCATCAAGTAGGTTCATGAAGTAATATTTCTTGTAAAAAATATAGGTATAGTCCTTGATAATAATATATTAATAATAGGTTACTATTAGTCTAAAATAAATCATATTTTTTCCAATATGCTAATAAATTCCTAGCATGTCAAAAGCATAGTGATCTCATTCATGTTCCATCTCAAGATTTGTAGACTATTACAACTTTATGGGAATTTTAAACATGGGGTCTCAATATTATTATAAAAATCAACCCTAAATATTCCAATGATCAAAAACACATAATCATGTCCATTGAGTACTTAACCAAATGGGTGGAAAAAATCCCTCTTACATACATCTAACAAAAAAATCCAAAGTAATCCTTAGTCACATCATTTTATATCATGATATCCCATCAAAAATACTTTATGATAATAATTCCTTCAAAAATAAGGATGTTAAATCCATTTATTCTCACTTATATATTATACACAGATGGTCCACACCATATTGCCCTCAAGTTAATGGCCAAAAATAATATCCTTAATATTCTTAATCAAGTTTTTAATAATGTTGGTCATGATTGGAATTTACAACTTTATCCTTACATGTGAGCTTAGCACATAAACATACATAAACCCATGGGGGAAATCCCTTATTACATTGTCTATGGAAATTAAGCTATTTTTCCAATATATATTAAGTTACCATATATGTGCATCCCCTTACATGACCTAATTGATGATGATGAGTATTGAGTTGAAAATTTGCATGATATAGAGTTGTTGGATGAGAAAAGACTTAACACACTTAATCATCTAAAATCATAACATAATAGACACATTGTATTTATAAAAAAAAATTAATAATATAGAGTTTGAGATTGGAGATCTTATTTTGAAGGAAAATTAGAAAAATACAAATGTAAAATGGGAAAAGAAAAGAAAGTTTTAACCTAACTAGTTAGGCCCATATTTTATAATATAAAAATATAGCTCAAGGTCTATATATTGGCCACTAAAGATGGATAATAACTTGATTATCTCATAAACATCATGCATCTTACTTTATTCTACACCTAACAAATATAATGTTGTCTTAAAAAAATAAAAAAATAGATCCACAAAATCAAAAGATAAAGATAAATAATCGTCCAAAAGTGAAAACCATTCTTATGGTGATTTGGGTAAATAACATGGTATAAACTATTTTATGTCACCATGTGTAGTGTTGATTGTCTTTAAATACCCTTTTACTTGGGGGAATCCCAATTCCATATCATTTTCACTCCATCTCATTGTCCACATCCATCCAAGCCTAAGTCACCTTCACCATCATTTTCACTAATTGATGCCATCCTTACAAGTACCTAAACTTTGTGTTGTTCTTATCTTGACAAACACATTAAATAGGTCTTGAACCATGTTTCAAAAAAATCTTGGTACATCTACATTTTTTCACATGATATCACATTCTAGTTTTTTTATAAAAAATATAGTGTATATTGACTCCTACAAAAATTAATCCTTAGAATTCCATTCATCCATCCCTCACATACTTCATCCTTCATGCATTCCTTCCATACACTAAAATATCCATTACTAATACTATAATTTGTTTGATGCTTTGATGTTAGTCCAAAAATCCTTAGAAAATCCCAAAACAATTATAAAATACAATAAGAAACAAAAACATACAAAAAATAATATCTTTAAGTGAAAACTATTTTGTCATGACCATAGTCTAGATAAAAGTCCTTGTCCCACCTTAGATAATTGCAACCTCTTTGAGATATATCATTCTCAAATCAAATAGCCCACTCCTACCACCACCCCTCTAACATACATCATTTATTGGGGCACAATAGGCTATAATTATCATTATTTAAAACAACGTAAGGTTTTTATCTTAACAAAGGACATAAATAAAAAAATATTTTGTTTACTTACTTTTTAATATTTACTTACCTTTTTTTAATTTTTTTGCATGTTTTTATCTATTTTTTAAATTTGGATGCATTAAATTAGTATATAAATTTATTAAAATAAAATAACCATGATCTTCCATATTATGATGCATCTTATCATATGCAATATAAAAAATAAGGTTGATCAGACCATTTGGTAATCATATGCAAGCTTAGTATAAAATCATTCATACATGTTTACATCATCACCTAATCTAAAATTATTCATAGTTATTACATCCATAACACTAATTAAATCAAATAATTCTAACATTCATACTAATTATCCATAGGCATAGTAATTATACATCCATCTAAATGACTAAGTATGTGTCAAAAATTATAATTGCAAGAATGATATCCAACCATCCATAAACATCCATCACATATACATAATCACAATAAACACATGAGATATATGATATAACCCAAAAAATTAATCACTAATAATAATAATAATAATAAAAATAATAATAATAATAATAATAATAATAATAATAATAATAAATGTTCTTGTGCACATAAATATCAGCTCATAAGTACATCAAAAATCCATGTCAAAACTATGTTGTCAATTATTGATATGATCTTCTATAGGATGAATCTAAGGAGGTGATCTATGAGGTGTGTTCCATATTGGACCCATGGTATTATATGATGGTTACCCAAATGACCAATGTGATTTCATTGTCCTCATAGTCTTTGTTGATGCTCATAACCTATGGCTATAATAATCCCTATATAAAGGCACCCTCTAGTTTAATAGCATAACCTGTTAATATAAAATCCTATAATATTGGTCCTCTCTCATCACTCTGAGTAAATTTAAATATACCAAGATTAACCCATGGGTAGCCAAAACCAATCATGTAGTATCTCTCTTAGTATATATACTCTACATATCTACATCCTTGGCCTCCAACATCTTATCCCTCCTTTATAAAATTTTCATCAATCGATCTACCTTAACCTATAAGCAAACTATATTTATTGATCTCATAGCTAACTTCCTACCCTATATACATCCATCACCCCTCAACCTAGCTATATCAATTTCTCTAGCTACAATCTCTTGAAACAAGGTATTAATCATAACAACATCCTCTATTGATTTCCATAACCTTAATGGCCATGGTTTTTCTCCCCTATAATGGTAAAAACTAGTGGCCTAGAACCATCCCAACCATATCCACCATCTATTTTATCTCTACCAATTATAAGTAATGTCCCTATACTACCATAGTCATATTTTTATCTCTTCCACATCTATCTCCTCCTTTTTTCTCCCCATCACTATCAATATCTATGATAGTCACATCTCCACCATCTCATATGTCACCTCCTACTCCCCTATCACCTCCATCTCCTCTATCACCTATAGAGAGTCTAATCACATGTTTCCTCATCCTCTATTACCCTCCAATCCATGGTAGTGCCTTTAAAATCATTTTAATATAATATCTAAGAGTCATGGGCCTTTGATGAATGACAATTAGTCTCATTATTTTCATGGCCTTTGATGAATGATAACAAGTATCACTATCTATATTTGATACCACAATGATCTAATTGTAGTCATGGTACGTACACCATTAACTTCATGCTTCATGTTAAATATTAAAATTTGTACATGAATCAAGCTAGCCTCCACTACTCTTAGATCTATCACTAGCACCCACTATCATCACTCCCTATTTGATCATGAAAAAATGTGAGGAGATATTATAATATCTTATTAAATCCTAAACTATCTCAAAAATCTGTGTTCTATACCTCTCAATTATGTACTCATGTCTCCATACAATATAACATAGTGTATTCACATAATATAAATACATAGGATCATCCACCCATAAAGGGTACACCTATCTATAGGGCCTCCATGTGAAATCTTATGGAGTTAACTCATACACCACCCTCTTATAATATGTCAAATCCATTAATTTTTGTCATTTTTGACCGACTATAACATTACATCTATAATAAAATGGATCCTCATATGTTTACACTCACAACTATCCATATAGTCATTCAAGATCTATGTACTTTCAAGACTAAATCAATAATAATGTAGAAGGACTAATAATATTCTCATCCTTATATACCATCAAATTAAAATGACTATCTTAGTGTAACAACACACATGTAACCCATTCAAACTTCCTTAATAGGTTACCCATAACATCTTCTAACTCAACTAGAAGTAGTCCCCCACTCTTTTCATGTAGTAATATGTTGCTAACAAGATCCATCAAAACTAAATTTAGTGTATCCATCTCCCCTCTTACCATACACATATATAAATTAATAGTTGTATTTATCATCAAGATGATTTCATCCTCAAATAATCTCCCTAATAGTAATATATGTGTATCCTCCCTCCATTAAAATATTGTACCTCATATTAGGATATACAAAATCCTACAAATGTCCTCCAATTTTATTGTCATCTCCCCTATTTGGAGATGTAAGGTACTCATTTATAAGTGAAATCACTTCACCAATGTTATTGATAAACCTTTGTAGATTCATATCTCTGACATCTTAACTATGTATGAAAACCCAACATCCTCTAGTATCTCTACATCATAATATTTGAAACCACTCCTCAAATAAAATACCACATACCACCTCTATCTTGCAACAAGGATTAGTAATCTATCCATAAAAAACACAAAAACTGATTCCTACTTTATCTAGTTTTCCATTAAATCCAAAGAATACACCATTCATATTTCCTACCACATTTAAAAACATCATTCATAATTTAATGCTCTTAAAAAAAAACTAACTAGCTCTAATGAATACACTACTAGAGACAAATTTGTCACCCCTCCTAATCATTTTTCCACTCTTCATGATGAATTTCCACTAGTGATTAATTCATTATTTTTTATGAAAACTCTATTTAAAAAAATTGATTGTTTGACCTAAATATTTCACCATTTTTTATCAAAATACTTGTCACTAGACTAACAAAAAAATCATTTCCTACCCATTTTAGATGCATTTATTAACCTAAAAATTAAAATTTCACAAATTCAAAACACTACTTATTGATGTCCCACTCCCATCTAGTCTCTTGCTCCCTCACTCAATCATTTCAATGTTCATCAGCTAGGACATGATCCATTTTAGCTCCAATTCTTCTACAATTCTAGAGCACAAAATTAAATCCTATGTGTAAAATAGTGAAACTAAAATTAATTTACCACCTACCATCCTCTTTATTCACCCAACCCACCCAATGTTTTACTCCAAATCACTTCTTCCATCTATTTTTCACCTATTTCACAATCTTAAACACATCTTTTTCAACTCCCAAGCATATCAAACTATACACAATTAAATATCTCCTTATTTTTAGTTGGAATATAAATCAAATAATTTCAATCACATTTATTAGGATACATCTTTCCCAATATTACCCTTTTCATATATCATTACTAGGTGAAATAAACTCATTTTAAATCAATCTAGGCATCTATGCTAATCAAGAATGTTAATCTGACCAACCCATGTATGAACATCATTACTTTTCAAGAGTCTATCCACATCCCTTCTCATCACACATCATCACAAATGGGAATCTACACATCTAATTAATCAAATTTATCATTTGGGGTAGCTTCTTACATCTGCCTCTGTTTTACTTTTCTTCATTCTTTAAATTTTTTTGGCTTCCTCTAATTTTAATGTCATTTTGAAGAGGGGAAAATGTAGACACCTAAATTCTACTACAATAGTGTCACAATTATTCTACTATTCATCCACACTATTCATTTCACCAATTCCCCTTACTAACCCATTCATCATCAAAATCTGGATTGTATCACATAATATGCCCCCTTTGATTAATTAACTATATTAGTTATGTTAATTAATCATGCACCCAAAAATCCAAATAAATAATTAAAAATTACCATGCCACCTCATCCTCCAACTTATCTAACCTCTTTTAACTATAAACCAACTTGTTCAAACATCATTAAAACATTCAAAGTCATTTTAAAACATCATCAAAACATTCCACATTCTAATAACCCTATTTGAGACATTATTTCACATTACAACAAACTTCATTAAGACATTGAACCCATTGAATGTCCATCCAACTCATTTAATTCCATTTCAACAAATATCTCAAATCATAAATCCTCAACAAATATATTAAACTCACTTGACCTATTGACTTCACATCCTCTCTTCAAATTTAAAATTATTTAATAATTTTGAATTAAATCCAAGCATCCATTTCCCTCAAAAAAATATATAAATTAACATACTCTCCTCCTTTCAAATAATCAAGTTATGAGCTATCAAAATTATCATCCTTTTTTAATCAAAATCATTGACTAAATTTCTATTATCCTACTAAAATTCCCTTACATAAGAGTTTCCATTTGAGTAACCACATACAGTTGATCAATAACACATCAAAGAGGATAAATAAGAGATATTAGTTGTTAGTAGGTGAAGATAAATTATTTCTTATTTTAAAGATCTATATGAGTTTTATGCTAATTTTAAAATAGGAATTAATAGTCATTTTTTATTTCTCTCTTACATTCTAAATTTTGTGTATTTCACTAACATTAAAACATATGGATATAGACTAAAATAAGGTAGAGAGGGAATCCATAACCCACCCTCTAGATGGTAACTATGATCATTAATATACATATATTCAACCTTTGTATCTATCACAAATGTATTTCATGGATGGATATATCAACCATCTAGGTAAGAATAAAAACAAAGACATTTGTTCATCCTCCAAACCTCTATAACCAAACATATAAGTTCAAAATTGAGTAAAACACCTAAGAAGATAATAAATGTTACATACACACATTTATACACCCTTAATGAGTGTTGGGATTCTCACTGATACTATAGGATATAGAAAATATACTAAAATATGAATATTTTAAAACTATGTACTCATTTTCTTTATTTGTAGCCTCTACTCTCAATTGTTTCCACTTGATCATGAATAACATAGATGGTCACCATTGACACATGGAATTTATTTGGCATTACTTGATTACAAATAATTTTCCATTATTTCATTATGTGAACCCTTCATTAATGGTGAACCTAAGGTTTCTATTTGGCCTCCTACCTTTGTTGCCTCTGACCTCTAGCATGTTTATTGCTCATTCAACTGAATGAAACTTAAAGCTCAATTTAATGTCATTTCAATAACATATACCTCCCATAAAATGTATGTGTTTTCTAGATAATTCATTCACAGAATTAAAAATGGTAGTTTAGTGACTAACTCATGACATTGTAAAAAATATAAAACACAAATAAAAAGGTCTGTGAATAAAGTGGACCCATATGAAACTTAACATTCTAAAAATACTATTAATCAAATAAATGTACTCTCTAGGGTCATAAAATATTAAACTCTTAAACATCACATAAAAATTTAATATTTTCCTTACCACTTAAAAATGACATAAGTGGAAGCTTACAAATATTGCTCCATTTGCCAATAAAAACTTAAATTTGTAAAATAAACATAAATAAATACTTTTAAACATTTATAAAATATCAAACTAACTCTTAAAAAAACTACATAGACTACTGACTAAAAGACAATTTAAAAAATTACAATTAAATATACTTATTTAGTTGACACATAGCCACATAAAAAAATGAAAACAAAAAAATAACATTGTATTATCAATAGATGAACATTTGAATGAAAAAAATGAGTGTGGCACTTTTGATTGGCCTTGGAAACACCTATATTTTACTTGGTTGACTTCAATTAAAACATGCCTCATCTAGGCTAAAATAAACCTAATTTATATTGACATTATTTTGTTTATCACTCCAACCACACTTTGTAGGCACCTCATATTTCATATATTGAACTTCACACCCCTATTTTTCTAAACAAAACTTTTATTTCAATTCATACAATCTCTTCAAAACAAATATGGGTTTCGTTCTCCTCTATCAAATATTTCCAAAATATTTTAAAATTCTTGTTTTTGTTGATAAATGGAAAAGATACAATGCTTTTAGTGGAATTTTTTCAATAAGTGATGAAAAAAATTCCTTTCATAAAGCTAAAATACAAGCTATGTTAAGACACCTAATATTTACCAAAAAAAAATCAAAAGACATAAATTTAAACATAATACAGAGTAGAGAAGGATATTTCCCATCAAAATAATTTATGTTGACATCATATGAAGAGGAAAAAATAACACTCTGATACCTGTGAGATTAATTAGACAATAATATGTAATATGAAGCGTTTAGTTACATAAATGTATTTACTTCAGTAAATAGGTGGTTATACTTAGTGGTTAGCTATGTAGTTATTATTGGTTAGTCTTGTTAGAGGCCACTTTTATGCATTTTTTGTATTTAGTTGGAATTAGGCTTATTCAAACTTATTTATTACTCCATGATTATATCTCAACCATGTTATTTATATGGATCTATCATAATGTAATAATGATGTATTATGGATTCTTCTCATTCTCTAGTTATTAAATATTATAATACCAAATATTAAATCTGGTCTAATTTTACACAATAAACACTAATTAATATTTAATAATAAAGATTACAAATTTATAGGTTAATGATCTTCTTGATTTAGCTAGTGAATCCTTACCATGACAAATCATGTAATCCCTAATATATCTAGTACTTATCCTTATACCATTGTGAGTTTATATCATAAATCTTCTACAACACATATAATTATCTCATAAAAATAAGTCTCATAATATATTATCACTAATATTAATATATTATATCAAACACCTAACTAATGTGAGTATTAACATTATATTTATAACATTAAAAATTTCCTCCAGACAAAAGTGTCAATGTCAAAGGTTAAGATCAAAAGGAGTAAGGGTTAGTTAATCTTCTTCTAAGGATATGATGATTTAAATCTCATCACAGGAAGAGAGTTTTAAATAGGAAGAGTATAATGGTAGTGAAGAAGAGTTAGATGAAGAAGAGGAAGAATTGGAGGACATTAGTGAAGAGGAAACCAATTGAATCTTAGAATACAGAAAGGGAAATGAGGAAGAACCTACAACTAAGAGAACCAATAAAATGAATAATAAAATTTTGTAGTGGAAGAATAAGGGAGATAACAAACCCCTATCTCTTCTAAGTCAAAGTTTTAGTGATTATGATAAAATTATGATTTCATATGATAAACTAGAGTCCCTAAAGGAAATAATTTAAGAATTAGAGGAAAGAAGTAATGGGTTGGATACATTGTCACAAGTGGTAGGGGAAGAAGAAATAATGTCTGAGGAAGAGAGGTTTTCTTTATGAATTCCATCACCCACAAAAATCACACCTAAAAAGTCCATATCCCCTATCATTCTCAAGGATCCTTTATCTTGTATCATTCTTTAGGAACCTATAGACTCTATAATCAAAGAAGGTCCTATAGCCTCTAAAACACATTAAATTATGATTAATATTCATGTTTTGGTTCATAAATATTATATATCTAGGAAATAACATCAAGGCATCATTGATGTATAAAAATAAAGTGGTATATTATATGTGAGGGCCAATAGGAAATACTACAATAGTTGATAAAAGATTAAAATTCCTTTAAAAGATATTTGGATGAAAAGGATTGGTAAATAAAGAAGAGATTGTTATTTCTATCTTTGAATCATTGAGTCTTAGTATTTTTGAAATATCCATGAAATTAATTTGATTTATTCTACACTCTAGTGTTTATGCACTATGTATAAAGGAATAAATTATCTACTTTCAATTGGAACATATAATAAATTAAACCCTAATGTTACCATAAATATCTAAAACTAAACACTTATTATTATTACTTGAGACATGATATCAAAAGGAAACAATAAATAGAAGCTCATAATAAAGAGGAAAAATCTATTTCTTTCACTATTAGAGCAAAACATTGGCTACTTAAGTTGGTCATAAAATAATGAAACGATCTAACATTGATTCTATAGATCAATAGAGTTGTTTGGAACTAAAGGTTTGAAATTATGAACCATGCCCTATCTATATAAAATAAAATTTGTAATGAATCATATTCTAACTATAGGGAAAGATGGTAAAAACTAACTCCTCACCTGAAACATAAAGAATCTTATTTTGTGTATAATTTTAGGGTTACTAGAAAAAATACTTATCAAGTATATTAATTATTTAAGGTAATATATTTTTTAATGGATGGGGTTAAAATTAAATATGCCTAATATTTGATCCATAAATCTTACATTTACAAGCATAATGGTGAATGAGGAATAATAAGAAAATAGGAAGTGGGAAAAGTTAGAATGGGTTAGAGGATATTTACTATATAAATTAAGAAAAGATACCACACCATGTGATATGATGATTATTCATTCCATTTCATGTCCCAATATATAACTTATTGAAAAATTATGATTTCATAGGGATGTGTGATGACTTAAGTTCAAGGGTGTGATGAGACCTAAAAATGGTCTTATATAATACCTCATTTCTCCTAGAAGCCATTCATTTTTTCCTATTTTCCTTTTATTAGACTCATAATTCTCAAAAAATTTAAATCTCTCTCTCTCTCTCTCTCTCTCTCTCTCTCTCTCTCTCTCTCTCTCTCTCTCTCCTCTCTCTCTCTCTCTCTCTCTCTCTCTCTCTCTCTCTCTCTCTACACACACACACACACACACATTATGAAAAGTAATATTGATATTCATGTGTTATTTATAAGTTTTCTAATATAGTTTAATGATTTAATGGTTAAATATTTTGATGACTAAAAATTAATGGGATTTATAATCTATAAACCTAAAACCACTTCATGAAATTCACCTACAACTACTGCAGAGATCAATCATAGCCACTAGCGAGTTGGACATGAAAGATGCAACTACATCTATCCATTTTTTGGATGGATGTTGGAGATAAAATACATGTAGTAACTAGAACCATTTGTAGTAACTAGTTGGGACCACCTACAACAAATATTGTAGATGAACACTTTTACCAAAATACTACATAAAGTCACTGCCTCTATTCTAAAAATTATTTTTAGCTCTTCTAATAAATTGAATTAATCATTCAACATGATGAGATTTTGTTGTAACCATACATGCACTCAATTTATCTCAAGTGATTATTTCCTTTTTTTTCATAACAAATTCAATTTTAGCCAATTGTACTCTTTTCTATCTATTTTAATTTATTAGTCATTATGGTTATAACCTCTTAGATTTAAAGACATAATTAATAAATTCTTGATTAACCTATATAAGGAGTAGATTTTTAGTTATTAGGCTATATTATAAGTTGAAGAGAAAGAGATAAATTAATATCAACCTTAGAACTATTTTGATTTATTTCCAATTTATTATAGCAATCATTTTATTATTAAAGGATCAGTTAATGTAATTAGTTTGATTTGAAGTAAAAAAAATTATATCTAAGGAGTGGATTAGAATTCAATCCATTTGAGGAGGGCCTAATCATAAGTAAGGTGAAAATTTCATTTGTTAATTATTTTTTTTATTTTTATTGTGTGAGTGTTTCCATTTAATTTTTGTGTATGCATCTTTAATTCATATGCATAAGTAATCTATTTATATATGTGTGTGTGTGTGTGTGTTTCAATTTTATATAATTAATCTCATTCTAGTGTGGGAATATTCCAAAATACAAAACAACAAGTCATTTAGTTTCTTTCAATTCATTTTTTTAATCATTCATTTCCATGCATTTAAACTTTATTGAAAATGTGCTATTCAATTCCAAAAAATTATTTTTCTTATACACAATGTTAGTGATCCAATCCTCAAAAGTGATTAATTTTTCACATGTATTTCTTACGCCTTGAAATAATTACATCTGCAAGTTAAAAATTAATGACTCTAGTATTTCCAATAACCAAATGGTTACCTTTCTTGATTATATATGTTAGGATGTATTCAAGCTTTGAATGCATCAAGTTTAATTGGTGAGTTTATTTTGATCTTTAAACACTTGTATACATATGTAAATCAAGTTATCCAACCCAATAGAAATCCAAAACCCACTATAGACTTAGATTCTTACTTACATCAAACATCCCTTGATAGCATATATTTATTATTAGATGTTCCTTGTAGATTCCTAAAGATCCTTTCTATACATGTCTAATAGTCTCTATCTATATTGGATATGTATCTACTAACTATTCCCATTTATTATGAAATATTAGGTCTTGTGTATACCATTTAGTGAATTAGGATTCCTAATGTACTCATATATGAAACATTATACATTTTCTATATCTCATCCTGAGTCTCTAGACACTTTGCATTTGAGAGATGATTACCAATTGGGAAAGAGGTGTGCACTAGCATAATATCATACATATAAAACCTTTAAAAAATTATCTCAATTCATTTAATTTGATCTATCTAGATCTTCTTGTTCACATAATCCCATTTTATTTTGATTCCTACGATAAATTTTGTAGAACTAAGGTCCATATCAAATTGTATAGATAATTGATAAATTCCCTGCTTAATCATGACCATGTAATTTATGATCATTATTATGTCATACACATAGATAAATACGATGAAAAATCTATCACTCATTTCCTTGTAAAAAATTCAAGGATTAGTATTAATACACACATTCCTAAGTCTAAACACATAATTATCAAACTTATGATTCCACTTTGTGGGTGATTGATTCAAGACATACAAGGAAGTATTAATTATATAGACCAAGTCCTCTTTTCTTTCCCTTTGCATTTATTGGTATCAATTTCTGACCCATATCATAAATAGTTATTGGATTAATTGATATGATGAGACAAAGGGAGATAATAGCACATGGGATGAAATGTCCCCTTATTTTTAGGATTTAACTATTTGAATTCAATGTCCAATAAATTTCAAATCATTTATTTGGGTAAGTGGAAATTAACCATTAGAAATTTAATTAACTTTGTATTGTCTGAGAATTTTTAATGATGTTTGCATAAGTCTTTTTTATTCCTTGTTCACATGGGTATCGCACTATAATATAATGGGAATAATATTCATCACAAAAAATATAATATAATATAATATATAAATATAAGGGAAATAAATTAATTTGTTCCTTGATTTAAATAATAATATTGATAATAAAATTTAAAATCATGCATGATCACAATTATACCATTTTGCACTAGGTCTAATTATAGCACAAACTGAAGAAACTCAATGCACAATATTATGAGGAACTAACTAACCATATTAATCTAAACTTATATTAAATATAATAATATAAAATTCCTATAACCAATATACACAATGGATTTACACAACTTTAAGTTGGATAGAATAGAGATTCATAACCGATTAGACTAGTTATTACACAATCTAATTACATATTCATTAGTAAAAAAGAACTAAAATATCTTCTCAACATTAATTAAATATATTTAATTAATAAATGAAGGACATTAACAAATAAAAACATTAATTTCTCACCATAATGGTATTTAATTCAATTTTATTACAAAAGCATTTAGTTGTGACCTCTAGGTAGACAATCACAAGCCAAAACAAAATAATAAAAATAGAGGAATAAGCCTATCACAATTTCTAAAAAAATTTGGTGCATAATATCCCCCCTTCTAAAAAAATAATATAGGAAACCCTTTATAGAAAATAGAATGGGAATTTCCTCACAATAGTGTAAGGTTCCCATTCCTAGCCATAATTATCATTTTAGGTTGTTACAACTGCACTCGGTTAAAATATTTCTTCCACCCTCATAAGAGGTCAAATTCTATTTATATTTTCTTTATGATTGTGACACCTTTCTAACTGAAATTATCCCTCACTTCTCCATTTTTGGATAAGTAATCACCATATCACTCCATGTACCTCCCTTTACCAATCATACCTCCCTAAAATCTAGATCAATTGATTATTCTTATATTTTCCTTAATTTGGGCCACTCTAACATTTTTATAGGTATCCAAATCTAGTCTTGTGTCTTTTATCCATCATCAAGCTCCATGTGTCCTCCACTCACTATTTTAGGTTTTTTCCTTGACCATGATTAGCTTTCCTTTGGGTTCCCAAGTCCACTTGATAACTACCTATTTTTCCAAACATTTTTTCTCCTTGCTCTACAAGCCCCAAGATTGCATGGTAGGGGATGTATCAAAGTGGTGAAATATTATTAACCTAGAGGCCTAGATCTATACAAACCACCTAAGGACTATGGGGTAGCAATATGTTTCCACATGGCATAATCTTTCTAACCCAAAGGATTGGATATGTATGGACCTTCTTGAGACTAAAAAATAGTGAGATGTCACCACATGGCATAATCTCACTAACTCAAAGGCTTGAGATGATCGATTAACAACCTCAACCTATAATTCCCCTAGTTTTCAAGATCATGCCATATGGATCCATCTTGGTGACTTGAAGTCCCATTCCCATAAACTTATATATTGACCTCTAAGTCCTTAGGTCATCAGGTTGGTGCCATGTGGCATCATCCCATTAACTCAAAGGCTTGGGGACATTTAGTTATCAACTACCTTCTAAGTCCCTAGGTATCTATGATTATGCCACATGGGATGATATTGAGACCCCAAGACTTTGGTAAATTTCCATAAAAACTAAGTATTTCAAAGTCTCCAAACATTAGGTGAACATGATCATGCCTTGTGGCATGATACCAATCATCCAAAGTGCTTAGGGAG
Organism: Torreya grandis; assembly: GCA_037957365.1. Taxonomy (NCBI): domain Eukaryota; kingdom Viridiplantae; phylum Streptophyta; class Pinopsida; order Cupressales; family Taxaceae; genus Torreya; species Torreya grandis. The sequence continues at coordinate 2,648,855 of JARHVA010001920.1, forward strand.
AAAACCTACATAAAATATAAGGAAATAATAGAATAAAGGAAAAAAAGGTCATTATTAAGTTTTTAAAAAATGATAAAATCCACCAAGGTATAAATTAAAGTCTAATTTTTGATCTCGAAGACATATTAGAATTTGTCAGTTCATAATAATGAGTTCACATAGTTTTCAAAGCTTGAATAATTATTGAATAGAAAATCTAATATCAAATATCAACCAAGTATTTATGATGGGAAATGAATAATAATTTTTTAATTTAAAGATAAATAAAACATTTTAGAGGTACAATTTAGACTGGGTAGATCAAACATGGAAGTTATTATGCTCAAAAGGCCTAAATTCAGACTTGGTTAACACTAATGAAACATTTAGATGATATAAATTCATATCAAAAAACATATAAACTAAATACAAAACTAAAAAAAAGGATCCCCATTTTAAATCTAATAATGGGGAGTGTTAGACCTAATAAATGGTGACCTCTAAAGGGAGAATGTTACATGAACATTTAGAACCTATCTTGTAAATCTTTACATCTTGACAAGTATAAACTAAAAATAATTCATTAGAAAAAATAAAAAATATGAAAGAACTAAACTCTACTTCAATAAGTGACATTCTAAGTTATAATTCAGCCTTAGACCATCAATGTTTGTGAAATTTATTGATTCTTTTATATCTCTTTACTCCATATGACACAATTCAAACTTGTCTAATCAACTATAACTTTTGAGAGGGAAAACATAGGTTATTTAGCTTGGGGGAGAATGGCATGGGCATTGATCTACTACCATTTAAGTGTTTATATCCCTAATATAAATACCTATAGTCCCACTTAAGGCCTTTCTCTACTACCATCCAAGTCAAAAATCCTAAAGTGGAGATTGTCTGAATCACCCTTTTGAGGAAAACTTAGATTTTGCATTAGTATTTTGTTTCCTTCAAAATTATCCTTAATTTTTTTTATTTTTATCCATTTAGGGTTGGTAACCAAGACATGGGTATAATGATAGAATCAGGAAATTTAGATTTAAGACAAATTTAAACTAAATTAGTGCTTCCGTTTGATTTGAATCTTTAATTATGTGTAGTTTATGGTTTAGAAAAGAAAAAAAATTGATCTAAATCTACAAGTTCATAGACCTTTAGAATTATAAAAATGTACAAAATATTTGATTATAGTTTAGGTATTTATTCAATAATGAATACCTATTGTCTAACTTTTGAAATTTGAATGACTCTCATACATTACTCACCATTTCAAATGACTAGACCAAAGGAACACAAGAATACCTCCAGTTAAACATATTGTTTTTTATTTTATACTTATTATTAGATTGGGTTTTGATGCAATGTTGGCTATGAGTATTATTTATTTTCCAAATAAAATTTTAGTCAATGGGTTATAATGGGAGATATGAAATAATAATGCCAAGAGACTATTTCCAATAGGATTAATTTCCCATGGTATGGCAAGGAATTTTCCCTAATAATTTTTTTCTTTAGAGTAACACAATAAAAAGACACCATAGGATCAAATGAAAAAATACAACTTGAACAAGTTGGGGGGAAGAAAGAGAAAAAATAAAAATAAAGCAAAAGAATAACTATCAAAAAGCAAACCTAAACTAAGTACGCATGAAACATTATACACTATATACATTCAAAAAACCTCATTATTCATTTAAAAATAGTTTTGGATGGAATAAATAAGAAGTAATATTTTATAAAATATCCATTTAATGGTAGATGTAGGTCATTCCCTTACATATCTTTCAATCTGAAAGCATTCTATCCTAATAATTTTGTAATTTAATGAGGACTGATTCAAAGAGGACATACCTTAGAATTCTAACCTTTTTTATCATGGGTATTGTCTTATAATAAAACCATGTTTTAAATGTTAAAGAATTTAACTTGTTCCTTTCTATCAAACTATATTTTCATGGTTGACTGGTTCTTTCTAAAATTCTACAATGCTTGATGTCTTAAATCATCCATAAGAATTAAGTGCAATAGCTTAGATAAACTTATTTCATTTTCTTCCATGAATTCATTAGTGAAATTATGTGTGGGGTGTCTTAAGTATCATTGGAAATATTGGCTATGTACCATAAACCAACATGAAAAGTGAACTTTTGAGGTTTTTCTTATGTCTTGTCCAATCAACCCATAAATCATACTTTAGTAGAAGATGCCATCTATGTGGGTTATTGTCTACTAATTTATTAATGAAATTCAATAGGTTATTATTTATGGACTTAACCAAACCATTTCCCTATGGGTATTAGTTTGAATATAAATTCAATGTAATTCTATTTTGATATGCCCACTTAGTCAACTTAGTTAATTGGAAGGAAGGTCCACCATCACAAACAAGTGCCAAAAGGGTGCCAAATTTGGTGGTAGTTTTATCTTTCAAGGAATATAATCACCTCATAAATACTATTGTTCTTTTTTTTTTCACTTTATCCCATGTTATGCAATAGTAAATCATTGTAATGATGAATTTATGGCTAACTATAAATTTTGAATTTATGAATCTAATGAATTCTAGGCCCCATTACATAAAGGGATGCTCCTTAATTATTGGTTGAAGGGGAATAATAACATGATTTTCCATTTTTATGAATGATTTTTATTAATGAAATGATCACACATGAGTATGATCATCCCTAAATATCATTGGCTAATAATAACCAACCCTTAAGAAGTTGTGGGTTGTTACACTACCAGAAGGGTGACCACTACCTAGTTTATCATGGAAAGAAGTCATGACATATAATGTTTCCTCTTATGTTAATCATCTTAGTAAAATTCCTTCATGATTTATATGATATAATATAGATTTCTTAAGCATGAAATGAGAAGCCTTCAAGCTTAATGCTTTTTTTGTGTCCTATCCAAGTTACTTGGTAGAGCACCCTAAAAAAAGTAGTGAATAATAGATTCATACCATGGTTTGTGCTTTAGTTCAGACTGATTCACTTGGATAATAGAAATGCTAAGGTTAATTTTAGATGTCCATTACAATAAACCTTGACCTCAAACTAGCTTCATGGACGTAAATTCAATGTCATATTCTTGAAGTTTTGAGACCTAATGTCCTCTTCTTTTCACAAGTTTATTATGACCCATAATCATTTTGATAGTAGGAACTAGAACCATATCATAAACTTTGTTCCTTAGAATATAATGGCTGAATCTATTTTTTACCTTTACCAATGCCTATGTTTGATTTTATATAATGGGGTATTTTAATTCAAATATATTAAAGTTAGTGCTCATTAAATATATGGGATACTCTCCATCTCATATTTTATGAGTAAATACAATTGTAATGGTATGATTAGATGAAAATCTTTACAAGTAGAGATATTTTATGTAATTTGATATGACCAAAATAGAGGCCTAGATTATGGAATCCTTAATTTTCTAAAATACTCCCTTTAAGTTAACTATCCACTCAAATTTATCTCCCTATTTTAACATAACATTCAATGGTTTAGTTATCTCAGTAAAACATGAAATATTTTTTTTCACAAAATTAATTTTACAAAAGAAATATTTTAGTTCCTTCTTATTGTTTGGTAATTTAATTTTAGAAATGGCATTGGATCTTTCAAGGTTAGTTGACATACCTTATTTAATAATTACATGACCAAGGAGCTTACCTTCAATTGCATATAAAATACATTTATTTGGATTGAGTGAAATACCAATACAATAGTGTTCAACGATCTTCTACAAGTGTTTAAAATGCTCTAATTTGCATTTGGAAAAAAGATTTAAGTCATCCACATACAAAAAAAATCATTTACTAATAAACCCTTAAAATTTTGTGTCCATATCTATTTGGAGAGTGGCACCAACATTGATCAAATGAATGGGCTTTTTATTAAATATAAACCTTCCCCACTTTGTGGTGAAGGCTATCTTTGATCAGTCTTCCTTGTTAACTAAAAATTGACTGTAGCTTTAGAACCCATTTAGGAAAGACATAATATTATATCCATTAACCCTTTGGATGAATTCAACTATATAAGGAAGTGGATAATTATCTTTATTTATTCAAAAAAAATAAGTCCATATGGAGATGAATTTATACATTTTTATTTATGACTAGCACTAAATTGGTTACCCATGTTGAATGAAACATGAGAAAGATTATACCAACTGATAATAACTCATAGACATACTTCAAGATGAGTAGCTCAAGAACATGACTAATTTATCTCTATCACTATCTAAGTGTCTTCTTATTAGTTTTGACTGAAATATTATGCATCATTATGTTAGTATTAAACACCTTCAAGTCACAATAAATCCAAAAATTGATATCCTGGTAATTGATTGACATATTTTGTAAACTTCACATTTGTTCATTATTGTATTTTGGACCTATAGTGATTTTTTGAGGCTGATAAATCATCCACTTATTAATAACTCAAGACCTTTTATTAAAGAAACTCTTTCAATCCTAGATGCATGTGTTTATAGGTTAAACAACCTTTCTAATGATATCATTTTATTTGGAATTTGATTGTCCTTAAGAGTTCATAACTCCATCAACATCACAATGTTCTTCACTTAGATTACTCCTCTCATCCTCATCAACCACCTACATTTAAAAATCATTAGAACTAGAAAGGAAATCTAGAATGTGTCTATCATCATCAAACACATGAAATTTTTTCACATTATTAGGCATAGATGGACATGAATCCAATTCAATAGAATTTTTTTGTTAATCCCTATTATTCAGAGGTGTAAGGTTAGTAGTAAAAACAACTAGTGATTCTAACATGGTGTTGTCAATTCTAAGAATGTCAATAATGTCAAATGTATTGAAAGATTCCATCAAATCCCAATAATTGTGCTTACACTTATTCAAATGAGAAATATTAAATTTGAATTCATTCCTTACCTAATTGACAACTAATTTATAATCACCATATACCTTTAATTGAAGGACATTGTACCTAGCTACAAATTCCAATCCCAAGATTAGTGCCTCATATTCTATTATGTTATTAGTATAATGGAATTATAATCTATATGTATCTACATTTTTATTACCATAGGGGTCAACAAGTATAATACCTACTCTTGATCCTTACCTAGATCATGTGCCATAAAAATACAAAGACCACATACTTAAATTTTTATCTCAGTCAAGTTATTTCTACCTTATTGGTTTGGTGGTTAGATTATAGACACCTAAATCCATGGAGGTAAAATTGGCTTGTTCATTGACTATGTTTTATTTTGTAATCATCAATTGTATTTCTCTCTACATATCCTTATATGATTTTCCACTCCTTTCCATGGCATCCATATATGAGATAAGTTTGCTTTCATATAACCATTAAGAGATTTAGACCAATCTCTACTTATTAACATGGCATATGCCTCTAGGATCTCAACCACTTGTATGTCTATGAATTAATACATTCTTGGCTTAGCTTGTAATTGCATATGAATAATAAAAATTATCTTACAACCCTAACTTCAAACTTATCTAACTAGACCATTACCTTACCTAATTTTACAAGGACCATTCATAAATTATTACAAATTCTAGTAGGAATGAAATTTGCTAAGGCACCTAAATCAACCAAGTAATTGTTAAAATTCTTACCCAAGATTTGAAATATAAATAATAATGGTGGAACCTTAGTTTTTTCCTTATGTATCACAACATTGGTATTGGCCACAACCTTGACTTTGGGTTGAGTGTTCTTATCTATAAGAGACTTTAGGAACAAATCCCCATGTTCAATAATTTATGCTAATTCATGGAGGGTTATATTGGATTTTATCCTTTTCATATCCTAAACTATGTTGTATATTGTCGTGCTTGTGGTGGGATAATTTTATCTTGAGTTTGGTGGGGGTGGATAATTTTTTAAATTTTGGGTGAGGAGGAGTAGCAACATTGTTAGGTGGCATTGAGGTGGTCAAGGTCTGGTGTAGTCAACTCTTAATGGTATGATTCTCTCTTTGGTACTTTTTCACATCTTGAATGCCATTAGTATTCTCTTTAGGTTCATTGTATCCTTCACTAGGAAATTTTAGGGTTTATAAAATCATGGGTATATTGGGTGATTTAGATGAACTAATAACATTAAGGTGATCTATGGTATTTTTTTATTTGGAACAACCTCATATTCATCAATATAATTTTGTAGGATTTTTAAGGAATTAAAAAATTAAATATAATTAATTTCCCCATGTTGGGATGTGTTATGCAAGCAACACTAGTTGGTAGGGTGATCTCCATGATGTTGATTTTAGGCATCTTATTAGATGGAGACTCAACTTGTTTGTCTTGCATATTATTGGGTTGGTAATTACATTGATAAGTGAAATTTGGGGAATAGTCTCCACTTCATGAACTACCCACTTGATTTTTTAATTTAAATATATCATTTATCAACCTTTGATAATTATTTGAATTTAATATAGATCAAGATTGGATAATTCCTGATTAGAAGCCTACGTGTTATTAATCATAACTAGGACTATGTCTTGGTTATAATCTTGTGGTGTATTCTCATTACCAATAAAAATTAAAAATCCCAAATTTTGATTTGAATAGGCATGGAACAAAGGGAGCTAATTCATGATTGGAAGAGGGTGTAGTATTGGGACATTATGATTTATAGATAGGATTATATTAAATTCTAGCATGTTTGGGAGGATGTTAGGAATAAGAGTCAACATTTATCCTTATAGATTGTGTTTCTTGTCCACTTTTATGACATTTGTATAGGTGATGGGTAGATCTATGATAGTTGGATCCTCCTCAAAAACATGGTTGTACATGGTTCCAAGACATTATTAAACATTTCCAATGCTAATTAATCATTTGGTCTATATAAATTTGTTACCTGAATATATATTTTTTAAAAGTGGGCTTTAAAATTATGTTTAGGTTCATTGGGATCCCTCCTCATGCAAGAAAATTGTTGATATAGAAAACTTATATGCACTACCTAACCAAATAGGGCTAAGAACATGATAAAAAATTGATTATATCTTATAATTGAATCATCAAATCAAGTCAAGGAACTAGTTATAGGCTACATCAATCAAGGTGAAAGGAAATATCATGTAGGCTACATATTCATGCTCAACATTGAACAACCTAAGGGAAATTTTTTAGGACATGAAATGCTATTAATTATTCCTCCTAGTACTTGGGTTGAACCTTGGAAGGTATCTCTCAAGGTTCTTAGGTAGATCATGCACATCCCCTAGAACATTGATTGTATACTTTGCTAACCAAACCATAGGTGTGATGACAGATGAAGGCCTATTCCATGAAGTTTGAGAGGATGAACTAGTAGGGGTGGATAAAGGTTTTTGTATCCATCTATTATTTTATTCCTTCCTAAATATGTATAATGGGGATATATTCAATCTACTTGTGATTTCTCAGGATCTAATGATTTGCTCAATAGAATCTAAATTGTTTAAGATATCAAATATAAGTTAGAGATATTAAGACCAATAACATTAAACTAATAAAACTTGAAATATATATAATATTAAGGCTCATACTAGATAAAATTTTAATGAAAAACAAAGTATATATAATTTAAAACTAGATATAAATCATGGCCCTTCTTCTATCACTAGTTTCTATTGGTCTCAATTTTTGACCCACAATAGAAATAGTTATTAGATTAACTAATATAATCATAAAAAGTGAGATAATATAAAATGGAATAACATGTCCCCTAATTTTTAGTGTTCATATATTTGAATTTAATGGCCAAAACATTTCTAATTGTTTAGTTGGGTAAGCAATGGCAATTAACCATCAAAAATTTAATCAGCTTCATACTCTCTGATAATTCTTACCATTGTTTGCTTAAATCATTTTACTTCCTCATTAATATGGGTATCACACTAAAATACAATGGGTATAATATATATATATATATATATGTATGTATGTATGTATATACATATATATATATGTATATATATGTATATATGTATATATATATATATATATGTATATATATATATATATGTATATATATATATGTATATATATATATATGTATATATATATATGTATGTATATATATGTATGTATGTATGTATGTATATATGTGTGTGTGTGTGTGTGTGTGTGTGTGTATATATATGTATATATATGTATGTATGTATGTAGATATATATATATATATATATATATATAGATATATATACACACACACACACACACATATATATATAATAAAGAAATAATAGGGAAGGAAAGTAAGTGGTTTCTTGACTGAAACAAGATTGTTAATGTTGAAAGTTAAAATTAATTACAATTATACCTTTATGCACTAGGTCTAGATATAACACAAACTGAAGCAACTCAATGTGAAATAATATAAGGAATTAAATTAACATATTATTTTAAGCTTATATTAAATTAAATAATATGAAAGGATTGTAGTTACTAAACACAATGACTTGACACAACTTTAAGTTAAACAAAACATAAATTTAGAATTGATTAAACTATCTATTGGATAATCTAATTGCATATTCATTAGTAAAAAAGAGTTTTAATATCTTCTCACCATTAATTTAATTATATTTAATCAAGAAATTAAGTACATTACTGAATTAAAACATGAAATTTTCACCATATTGGTATCTAATTTAGTGTTATTTCAAAATCATTTAATTGTGCCCTCTAGGGAGACAATCATAAGCCAAAACAAAAAAAGAAAAAGTGAAGACTAAGCCTATAAAATTTCTTATAGAGTTTTTGTGCATAATATCCCCCATTTGAAATATTAATATGGGGTGCTCTTTATATAAAACAGAGTGGGACTTACCTCCCAATAGTGCAAAGCTTCCACTCTTGGCCATGATTATCACTTCAAGATTTTATAATGACAGTCAATTATAATATTCCATCCAATCTCACAAGAGGTCAAATTATATTTGTATTTTCTTCATGATTTTGATACCTATCTAACCAAAATTATCCATCACTTCTCCCTTTTGGAGAAAGTAGTCACTAAGTCACTCCACATACCTCCTTTAACTAGTTCAACCTCCTTAAAACCTAATATGATTGATTAATCTAATATTTACCTCAATTCATGCCATTCTAAGATTTTAACAAGCTACAAATTTAGCATCATGTCCTATAGCCATCATCAGGCCCCACATTTCCTCTACACTCTCTTTTATAATAACTCAATCAGATGATGTGTCCTTATGATCCACTTGTCACTCATTTGCAGTCTCCCATGTGTGTTCCTTGGCCATGATTGGATTTCCTTTAGGTTCCTAGATCCATTTGGTAACCACCTATTCTTATTAATTTATTTTCTCCTCACCCTGCTAGCCCCAAGACTATGGGACATCACCATATGGAGAAATACCACTAACCTAGAGGCTTGGAGCCATACAAACTACCCTATGATTATGGGGTAGTGGAATATCACCACGTGCCATAATACAACTAACCTAGAGGCTTGGAGCTATATGGACCTTCCTAAGACTATGGGGTTGTGGGATATCACCATGTGGAAAAATCTTGCTAACTTGAAGGCCTAGGGTTGTTAAATCATAACCTTGACCTCAATGTCCTTAGATTGTTAAGATCTTGCCACATGGCACTATTCTACCAACCTAGAGGCTTGGGGTTACTAACTTATAACTCAGAATCGAGGTCTTTAAGTCATTAGGATGGTGTCATGTCGCATTATCTTTGTGACCTGGAGGCCTAAGGCCATTTGGATGTCAACTACATTATAAGTCCTTAGGTCTCGAAGATCATGCGACATAACATGATCTCAGGACCCTAGGGCTTCAAGAAATTTTAAAAAAAATTAAGTATATTTAAGTCCCTCAGGCACTCAGGTGAACAAGATCATTCCACATGGCATGATTGTAGTCATCTAAAGGGACTGAGGAGAATTTTTTTAGAAAATACAAGGAAATAAAATAACCAAGGTAAAATAAGTCATTATTAATTTAGCCAAAAAATGAGAAAATACACCAAATCATAAAATAAACTCAACTTCCGAGCTTGAACACATAAAAAAATTCATTAGTCTAAAATAATGAGTTCGCACATTTTCAAAGATTAAATAATTCTTAAATAGCCATGTCTAAAATTGAACATCGACTAAATCTTTATGATGGGAAATTAAAAAGACTTGGTTACTTTTCAATCAAAATAAAACATTTTAGAGGTATGATTTAGAGTGGGTAGATCAGACATGGAACTTCTTATGTTTAAAAGGCCTAAATTCAGATTTGGGTAACATCAACGAAGCATTTAAATGATATAAATTCACATCTATAAACCTATAAACTAGAAACCAAATTGGAACAAGATGATCCCCATTTGAAATCTAAGAATGGGACATGTTGGAACCAATAACCTTGAAGATTTTAGGCTATGACATGTATATTTATCCTTTAATCTCCCCATGTATGAACTTTATCTTCACATCTATCTTCTTAATTTCCAAACCAAAATTAATAGTAGTAAAAATAATAAATTTGATTGAAATTAGTTTTACAATAGGATAAAATGTCTCAAAAATGTAAATTCCCTAAATTTAAGATAATATTATTTCTACTAAGTGATCTCTATACCTATCCATTTTCCATTTTACATATTGATTTCTTTTTGAAATCACACTTTTAACCTATAGGGTTTCTCCCAAGATGTATATTCACTTCATCTCAAGTCTAATTCTTATCCAAAGACTCCATTTCCTCCTTTGTATCATTTTTCCAAAACTTTCTATTTGAAAAAACTAGAGCTTTTTTTTATAGTCTTAGGTTCATAACTATTAGTCATTGATAACATGTATGTATAATGAAATTCTGATGGGCTATACATTTCAATAATTATGTACATCCATTTTTATTTCCTCATAGTAGGAGTATCATGTTCCTCCTCTTATTTTTACTCTTGTGACTCATTTTCCATTACACCATACTCAGCTATAGACTCTTCAATATTTGCATCCAATTGTACATCTTTTATTTCCTCTATTAGATACTTTTTTAGCTCTTCAAGCATAGGATCCTTACATTCTTACCTTAATAATGTGTATCAATCATATACCTCCCTATCCATTTTAAGATTACACATCTCATACCCTCACCCAAATACAAAATAAATATACACCATATCGACTTATTGTGAAGTTCTAATCCTTTTTCCTCTAGGATATCAGAGTATACATCACAATAAAAATTGAGTAAATGTTTCAAGCATAAATTGTTTCCAGTCTATGTTTATTGTGGATTATTTTCAACCAACACTAATGTTAGGCATCCTTTGACTAAGCAACAAGTAGTAAACTTTTATTCAACTCAAAATATTTTGTATAAATATTCACCATTAAACATGTTATGAGATTTTTCAATCATAATATTATTCATCCAATCTGAAAATCCATTCTATTTCATATTGTATGGAGTCATATTTTATATATTAATACTAATTTTCCTAAAAAAATCATCGAACTCCTTACATTTGTATGCAACCTTGTTGTCTATGTGAAGTATCTTAATGTTTTTCTCTATATGGTTATCCATAATTTATTTAAACTCATTGAATTTATTGATAAATTTATAATTATTCATAATAATTTATACCAAGGTCTTGTGAGTATATTAAACTATGAAATTCACATAGTAGACACACCTAGTTAGTGATTAAACCACAACTAGTCTCAAAAAATCAGTGTGGATCACTTGTGGAATTTCACTTTATAGCACACAAATTTTTGGAATATTTACCCAATTTTTTTTCCATAAACGTGTTTTGTCTAAAATGGTATTCTACACAAAAAACATAAATAAATAAAACTTTTGAATGCATTAATTTATTACTCAAATCTAAGCAATAATATACAATATTTATAATATATTCATTTAAGCATGTGAAATATAAAAATAACTATACAACTATGAGATTAAGAATTAGGAGAGAACATATCTTATTTTATCTCTTTTGGGTCATCACTATTGATAAGGTTTATCTCAACCTTAGTTCCTAGCTCTATATTCTGTTCATTTATAGTTTTACTACTTTTCTGGCTTGGACACTTGCATCATCTTGTGGATAATAGCATCGACACTAGTGTCTAAATATAACCATTTTTGTCTAGCTCTAAATATGCATTATAATTGACCATGTCATTTCCTAAACCTTTAAATTTTATTTTAATTATTTTTTACCTTCAGATATCGATTAAATTGTGTATAAGACACTATTAATATCCAAAACCCTAAATATTATATTTTGACCACCTATGAACCAATAAAATGAGTTAGAACATGATTCAAGCTATCCATATTAACCTTACTATTTCTAAGTGTTGCCTACATATTCATATAATCCAAAGAGGGTCTTATATTCATAGGTAATTCTACCTCCTATTTAGGTGTGTAATGATGATTTTGAAAATATATGTCATTTCTCCTATTGCAAAACTTGGTAAAATCAATGAAAGTGAAATTTAACATTTTTGTAATACTTATGACTAAAACATTATGCAATATAGTGTAAGATCTAGTTAAATAGCTTTTGAATAATAATCTATATTCTAATTTAGAGAGTCTCTCCTAGATTGGTATATATAGTTATCCTTTTAAAACTTGGATTAAAACCTAGTGGTACACAAAAATATGAAAATAGAACAAATATGAGTGCTTACAATGGTCACAAAGTGAAAATATATAAGAAGATAAGGCTATAAATTATCATCATATCTTGAATACTAACATCGATGTTAGTGTCCCAAAGTGAACTCTAGTGTTCGATAACTCAAAATATAGAACATATAACAAAAACTCATGGATCCATACCACAACGTGGCTAGAGTATAACATAGTGAACATAAACTAGCACAAGACTAGACATTATAATAAAAATCCATGGATACCAAGGAACCCATGCAGAACTATTTCACAAAGTACTCAATCCTCTAACAAAAGGCCTATACATACAAAAGTAAGGAAAAATACATCATACAAGTCTTTTACATATATCAAAATCTACATTCACCCTATTCCCTCCCCCCCCCCCTCCCACACTCTTGAAAATATATGAAACAAATTTACTAAAATTAAAGGAATTTTAAAACTTGGTGAGTAAACACACCTTGGACTTGTGGTAGTTGTAACATGAATTTTTAGCTCCTATCCTAAAACCAAAATCATGTTACAATACAATTAGTATATATAAAGTAAAAAATGATCAATAAAAGAACATCAATAAATAAATATAATGTAAATAATACACATGTATATATTTTTAATGTGTATGCCTTCAAGAATATCATCCTCACTATGGAAGGTGGATAAATAACAAGGGAACTTGAGACCCCATCTATTTTTTGTCCAATAAAATGAATGAGTTTGTAAGCAGGCATGTGTGTTGCATCCTAGATTTCTAATTATAGAACTATTTAGATATGATCATGTCCCCATCATGGTATAATAGTAGTAGTGTTAAGTATATGTTAAACACTAAATCTCAACTCCACAACTCTAGTGTAAAACACTTCACATAAATAATTTATCCAATCTAACCAATTTATCCAATTTTACCTAAGTCAAATAGTGTAATCATATCAACCCACAATAATATAATTAGTGATAATTGCATCAAGGGTACTAAATCTTGATATCAATACTCAAAAGATCTAACTAATACATAAATATGAAAGCAAAAATGTTGTATCTTGGTAATTGAGAGAAGGAACAAACTCTACTCATGCCTCTTATCATGTTTTGTGTGAATAATGTATAATTTAAACATGTATCTTGAATTTTGTGCCCTTTTAAAGCATATGCACTTCAAATGTGTCTCAATATAAATTATATATCAAAATATAACCTTTACTCTAGAAACTACATATAATATGCATCACAAATTTGAAAAACATTATCCCAGATATGTGAAAATATATTCCAAATGTATAATTTTATGTCACAAGGTATATATCTAAATCATTTAACTTTTATTAAATTATGTTAATTATATAAATTATGTGTATGTGGATTCATGTCTCTATGACATGCCCTCACAAGATTACTTAGTTGGTTTATTGTGCACACATACATATAGGCTAAAATAGCTGAAAATGGAATGGATATGGATTCTAGACCAATTTTTAGATTTTAGAAATTTACAATTTGTGGCTCCAGATGCTTATGTTAAATCTAGATAGCTACATCGAAACAATTATTTAACCTAGATGTAGGTTTCTAGTATAGAATATTGACTAGATCTAGATGCAACCACCTATAACCTTCTAGATTTTTTTCACCTTTATTTTGTTGTGTTCAAATCTCATGCATAAGCTATCACTCTATGTCAAATGAGTAAAACTTAACTTCGTTAACCTACATATCTAATACTTCTAATAGGGCCTTCGATTGATGTATTTCTCCCCTATGTGTTTGATCGTGTGTGCATAAAGATGCAATGTGTGATAATTAAGTACATAGAGTGACCTATCTTATAACTTCGTAAATATTTCTCATGGGATGATCTTTTAGTACTTCAGACCTATAATGGGTTTTCCCTATGACTAATATTGAAATATGAAATAATAGGGAAGCTTTTCTCATTTTAATTCTTGATTGAGTGCTTTTGGTAAGTTTAGTTATGAGTTTTTAGGTATTTTCTAGGTGAGGAATGAATGACTATTGATATTTTATATATACCAATACCTTTTAAAAATATTTCACACTAAATCACTTATTTTGACCTTTAAGATATGTTTCATTTTCAAATTGACTTTTGGGCACTAGATACTTAGTTTGGTATGTGACACTTGCAACAATATAGGAATTTAGATGGGATGTAAGTGTTTGAGAAGATAAAAAATAGGTATAAGACTAAAAAAGAGTAATAATAATAATAATAATAATAATAATAATAATAATAATAATAATAATAATAATAATAATAATAATAATAATAATAATAATAATGTTTTATATAATTTTTAGTAGTATAGAAGGCCTAGCCATTATAATAACATATGATCAAATTAAAAGATAAACAATATACACAAGATATAGTAGATGTGAGCCTTTCAGTAATAGGAAGGTCTATGAACTAAAGGGTACCGCCATGATAAGTAATTTTCAAGTATAAAAGATTAAGGTGCTATATAATTTAGATCTAGTTTATACATTTTCCCCCTCCCTCTTTATTCTAATAGTGAAAATTCTAGTTTAAAGGAAAATAAATGCATACTTGGGTATTTATAACACACCATTCCTTTATGTGATCCCCACTTGAGCTTTTTTTTTGTGGTTAAACTGTAAACAAGAACATTTTATAGTATATAACTAGTGCATATACTCTAAAATTGAAAGCATTTGAAATGTTTGAAAGTAAAAAGATAAATGTTAAGAGTACACATGTGTATCAATGCAACCATATTACCTTTTGAAAATTTGATATGAAGAGATGCTTCTTATGAACCCTTGGATCTGATATTATGACAATTTTTAAAACCTAAAATTATATACATATATAAATATTGGAGTAAAAATTACCCAAACCTTTGAGAAAAGGTGAGTTGTCACTCGTTAGTTGAGGATAACTCAACTATGCAACCCAATCGTGCTTATAACTTGGTGAGTGTGAGTGATCCAAGTCAAATCACACTATAAATCTAGTGAGGATGGATTATTTAATCACTCCATCCTATAAACTTAGTAATAATGATTTATTTAATCACCTTAACCTTCTCAAAAGAAAACCAAATACTATAGTATATTGACTTAATAACAGTTTGTAAAAGTCCATCCTAATGTATGCTAAAGTCCATAGAAGTATTTGAAATTTGAAAATAATTTTTATTTTGTAATTTAAGGTGCCTTTTTCATGTCATATGCACCTCATGTATGTCTCAAGATAAAACTTGGGTATAAAAATGATACCAATGTATATAATGCTGCCATAAATGCTCATCCAAATCATATAACTATGTAATTTGGTAAATTTGAAGATTTTCAAGTGTGGAAGACATGTTCTTGTGACATGCACCCACTAAAATCTGAAACTAAGAACTAATATAAGTGTAGAGCATATTTTTCCATAGCATACCCCCACTAAATCTAAAACTTTGAATAATGTAGTGTTGGAAGTATTGTCACTGATGTCAAAGGTCTAGCATTATTGGTGATAAAGGCCCCATTACATTTAATGGTGTTTTTAATATTCATATCTTTGTTAATGTGTGTTAATATTTATTTAATATTAATGAATATATTTTTGGCTGCATATAAGTCAAAAGAGGGCCCATGGAGAAGTCAAAGAGTCATGGGGTAAAATACAAAAGAGGAATGGGACACATTTTCTCATGAAGAATCATCTTGAGGAATTACAAGAGTCACCATGTGAAGACAAAAGAGGTATGGCACATTTTTCCATGAAGGGACACTTTAAGGAATATGAAAAGTCACCAAGATAAATACAAAAGAGGAAAATATGCTGTTGTTTATGAAGGGTCACCATATGACTTTTCAAATGCAAGGATACGAAGGGTCATGTAAGTTTGGCACCATTTTCCATAAGGATTTAAGGGTCACAAAGGGTGAATGCCAAAGGTCATTTGGAAAGTTATAAATAAAGGCTTGATAATACATTTGTTATATACAAGAGAGTACATGGTTTGTATTTGTTTTCAAATAGAGAAAGTAATAAATAGTGTAGGGTTCTATCATTTGTTGAGTAAGCAACATTGATAGATAGTTGTGTTTTATACACAAGAGGGGTTGGTGCTCACAAGTATTTGTAAGGGGTTGGGGATCTTATGGGTTGGTGCTCATAAATAGTTTTTATGTTTATGCTCAATAAAAGTATTGGTGCTCCTGCAAGTTGGTGCGTGCAAACTTTATATTTTGAGTTGGTGCTCATTCATATACTTGAGATTATTCTCCATGGTTTTTCCCACTTTGGTTTTCCATGTAAAAATACTCTCTCTCTCTCTCTCTCTCTCTCTCTCTCTCTCTCTCTCTCTCTCTCTCTCTCTCTCTCTCTCTCATGTGGTCCAAATTATTATTTTAGTTTTATTGCATATCTTGAATCTATGATCGAGTGGTTAAATAAAAAAAATTAGATTAAGTAAAAGATATATAATATACTGATTCACCCCCCCATTTTTATTATATTTCATGCTTAACAATTGATATCAGAGCTGGTTATTTTTGAAAAAGTTTTACAGATTGAAGGAAGATTGAGAAAGCATGATGGCTGGATCACATGAAGGATTTTCTACAAATAAGGCACCTTTGTTTGATGAGATGAATTATGTTTTTTGGAGCATAAAGATGAAGACTTGTTTTATGGCCCTTGGATTTGACATATGGCAAGCAATGGTGGAGGAATATGAAGAGCCACAAACACTTGTAACTACTCTGACAGAAAATAAGGCAAGTGAAAATAATGCTAAAGCTTTAAATGCTATTTTATGTGGTCTATGTGAATCATAATTTGTTAAAGTTATGCAATGTAAATATGCTCATGAAACTTGGGTAAAACTTGAGAATATATACAAAGGTGATGGAAAGGTTTAGAAATCTAAGCTTCAGAATTTTAGAACATAGTTTGAGAGTTTGAAAATGGAAGAAGAAGAGAATATAGTAAGTTATCTCTTGTAGGTTGATTAAATAGTCAATCAGATTCAAGCTCTTGGAGAAAACTTAGAAGAATTGACTGTGGTTCAAAAGGTTTTGAGATCTCTACCATTGAGATATGATGAAATTTTTTTGGCAATTGAAGAGATGAAAAATTTAGCCAAGCTAAAGATGGATGTGTTTCATGGTATTCTTATGGCATATGAGATGTGGACTGAACAAGATAAACCTTCAAAGAGAGAAGTGGCTTTCAAGACATCAAAGAAAGAGAAGGATAAAATTTAATAATCAAGTGATAATTTTAGTGATAATGAAGATGACAATGGATCTCTATTCATTCACAATCTGAAAAAGGGCACATGTAAATATCAAGGAAAATTACCTTTTAAATGCTTTAATTGTGGAAAGATTGGACATTTTGTAGATAAATTCTCAAATAAGGGTAATGATACAATGAATAAGGAAAGTATACATAAAATAATAATTTCAAATGCAAATTCAAGAAGGGATTTGAGAATAAGAGTTTGTATTCTAAAGATCCTAGCTCTACCGAAGATAGTGGAGTTAACGACTCAGAAGAAAAAGAGATTTTATTCATGGCCAAACATGAAGATGCCTCTACAAGCAAAAATATAGATTATCAAAAGAATAATATGATGAAGTTAAAGTGAATCTAGAAGGATAACTCATTTTTGCTTTAGAAGAGTTAAATTATCTTGAAAAGAAGAATCAAAGATTAAAGCTCCAGATCGAAAAAAATGAAAAGGAGTCAAAGGAAATAATTAAAGATCTACAAGCACACTTTGAAGAAGCCAAGAAGAATGAAGAAGATATAATGGCACAATTGAAAATATTAAGTAAATAATGTGAAAGGTATATTATTTAAATTACTTATTTAAAAGAAGATCTCGAGAAAACAAATAAACTAATCAATGATAAAGTAGCCAATGATTCAAAATTTGAGAATAGCACTAATATGTTGAATAAGATATTATAAAATCATAGATCAATGTCAGATAAGATAGGTATTAGATTTTAAAAAGGGAAAGTGGAGGTCACTACTTTTAAAGACAAGGAAAAAGGAAATATCTATGATGAGGCTCGTACAAAAGAAGAAATAAAAAGGGAAGAAGTTAAGAATATAGAAAACATCTCAAAAAAAGAAGGTTGGAGGGAACAAATCTACAAAAGGTAATTAGGTCAGAGATACAAAAACATGTCTTATTTTTATGATTACTATTTTTATTATAATTAATATGGTCATAATAAATTATAATGTCAAAAAAGAGATAATAGTTTCAGAAATAAGGAAAAGCAAAGTCATGTAGAGTCAAGCAGAAGCCACAACTCTTTTGCTCCTCTATCAAGATTTAATGAAGAGGCCATACTATGTTATAAGTGAAACAAATTTAGACACATAGCCTAGTACTATATAAGTGTTTTCAAGCTAGTCAAGAAGGACCAAAGTTTCAAGGCTCCATTCATCAAGAAGAAAGCTCAGACATGTTCATGGCAAAAGAAATAACCTAAAAAATCTATGTTGGTGCAGACTGCTTTGCATGTAAGAAATGAAAAAAATATATGGTTCATTGATAGTGGATGTTCAAGAAAAATTATAGGAGACAAGATCAATTTTATAACCTTGAAGAATATCAATGGTGGCATAGTGTAATTTGGAGACAATACTACTGCCAAAATTGCTAGAAAAGGTACACTAAGTTTGGATAATGGTAGAACTAAAACCAAAACTATTTTTTATGTAGAAGGTCTTAAGCATAATATTTTTGGTGGTTTATATTCATGGTCCATATCAACCGTAGGAATTCCAATATTTATCATATTTACACAAGCCATTTTTAAAATCTAATTTCATTACAGTTATTTTAAAAAGGATAAAATAAAATCTTGGGAATTATTCATGAATTATTTATCACCTTTGATTATCTTATTTACTAATGACATGTTTATTCAATATTATATTTTTATTTAAATAACTAGAGGGACTAATGATGATATGTAACTTGTTTAAATTTTGATTTTCACTATCCACTCATGAAATTCCAAATCTCTTCTAGGTAACATATATTAATCTATGTGTTGCCACCTCATTCACTTGTAGATGACCACAATTATAATAATTTTTTTGATTTATCCCAATCATTTGTATTCATAAGATCATTCCATGTGGAAGCATCTCATTCAATTACAACATTTAGATTTTAATCTACATTCTAAATTCCCTAAATAAATAAGATTCATCCACATGTCAAAATATCATAAACCTATGATGACACTAGTCTTCATAAAAGGTTCCAAGTCCATAAGTTTTTTAGAAATTCAAGATTTATCCATGCATCAGCATCATAGTCACTTAGATTCTACAAGAAAAAAATACCCAATAAATTTCAAAAAACATCTTGACTCCTAAGGTCATGTAAAGTGAAATATTCTTATTGATCCATTATCTAGAGGATTTTAATAGTTTCATTATGTTTAAAGCTCCTAAGTTCCATTGATCACGCCAAGTGGCATAATTATTTCCACATAAATCAAATAAATGGAAAATACATTATAAAATTTTAATTTTTTATAGATTTATGAGATTCATCTATGTGTCATCTTCACAGAAGTTAGAGGAATGTTAGACAAAGTATATTACAAATTTTCTAAGTCCCTGGTCAGTGATAACCATCCATGTGGTGAAATACCATTAACTAGGGACTTTATTTTCAAAAGTACATGATCAAAGCCATGTTTTTTATAGATTCTTGAGATCCATCTACATGTCATCATCCTGAAAGCCTAGAAATTTTTGACAATAAGGTATAAAAGCAAATTCATTAGTTTCCCTAAGACCCTAAGATTTTTCCACATGAAACCATCATGTGCACTTGGCACCTTTAAAAAAGGGTAAATGGTCTAAATTTTAAAATATACCCAGGACCTTGAGATCATGATAGGTGGCAAGATCTCATTAAGTTGTGGCATGTGGGACATGTAAAATAGAATTGTAAATTGGAAGAATCTAGGTAAATGCAATCAAGATAGGTGTCATAATCCTTGAGAAGTATATCTAGAATACCTATGTGATAATTGATAGCTAGGCTAAAATTTGAATAAATGTAAAATGGACACCTATCATGAAGTGAAAATTGAACACTCATAATTAACCAAAAACTACTAGATGATAAGAAAGACACCCACCAAAGCTGACTTGTCAATTTTAAATTGAAATGGGAAGTAAAACCAATTTTTTTTGTTGTATTAACTTCACATGAATTTGGAATTCAAGTCTAAATATATATAAATATATATAGAATCCTTAGAACATCAAATTACTTTTCCATTAATTAACTAGTTTTGAACTATAAATATTATCTATCAAACCTTCAAGAACCCTAATTTTCCATCTAAAGAATATGCAAAACCATATAATTGATCTTATATAGAATTATAAAATACAATAATGGCTTCTTCGTCTTGAGTAGCTAACTAGCCTCCTTCACAATATTATATTATAGGAGCAATGGAGTACCTAGGATATTACAATTCCCTTATTACTCAGTTTTTTAGGATAAAATCTAAGGCTTCAGTCCATCTTCATCCCATAACTAGATAGACAAATATAGAAAGATATAAATAGATGATTTATTACTAGTGAAAGTAATGGGATTGCACAACACATCCTCAAAATCAGAGGTAATGCCATGGATTGACTTACTTCATGATTTGTTCTTTAATGATATTATTACTAAAGACTATTTACACCTAAGAATTTGAATAAATATTGTTACCTAAATTTATAAGGATTATTTTTATAAATAGATATGCCTACTAATGCCCATAATGACTTACAACCCAGTTGCAACCAATGCCTGGCTATATCATAACATAGTTAAGGAAAAGCTCAAGTAATGGCTATACAAGGGTGAGAAATTAAACATTTAAGGGTATATTTATTTAGTAAATATAACTAAATTTATGTTAGGCATTAGGTTGGTTTTTACCTTGTTAAATAGGTTATATGTTATTTTCATTATCACATATGTGCATGAAGAATGGGTGCCCTTACTGGATATAATTCTAACTTTTGATAAATTCATGATACTTTGAGAGGCTGTCAATGTCATATTCAAGGCATAGATGATAAAATTTGATGAAAGGCCACCTAATTTAAAATTTTACATGATTTCATATGGAATAGATGCTATCATGGGGAAAATTCATATAATTTATGGATATCCCTGAGAACTATCCATAAAATACATGAATAATAGGATCTGTAACAACTTTTCTTTGCTACATGTTTATATGTTTAAGAGATAAATAAATAAAATTATAGATTAAATATACCCAATAATAAACCAAGACATTTATCGATGATATATTCTTATGCTTTTGGAAAACATAAAGAAAACTATTGTAAAGATGGGAGATTACTAGTACTATCCGAGTTGTACCATAGTCAAAATATAAGGAAGTAGGTCTTGCACTTTTAATCTCCATCATTTTTTTCATGACAAGGTAGCCAAGTAGGAGACAACATTTTAAACTTATAATAGTGTGGATGAGTATCTAGATTCCAAACCTCATGGATATTATCATAAGGTCCTTTTGAGCATTGGCCATATGTAATACACATTGAGGAAGCACTTCAACTTAGTTGGAAAGACCAAAACCCTTTATGGTTGAGTCAAGAACAATTAAAATACTAGGATCCCAAAGGCAAAGTAAGGTAGTACCTCTGTGACCTTATAAAAAATGGAATTGACATCCCTTATAGCCATATGAGATATGAGCATGGTCCCATTTGCATGACTGTTGTAGATGATTTTGAGGTTTATACTTAAATGAATCATCATAAAATGCCTATGGTGGTATCCAAGTCTATCTAATATGATTATTAAATCACAACGGAGTAGGAAAATAAAATAGTGGAGTAAGTAAATAAGGATACAAGTCATCAGTGGCCTCAACCAAATGCTCAAGTATCACTTGAGCATGATTATCCATCCTCCCCATAACAAGTGGAAGTTGGCCCATCATTAGAGAGTGTCCCTCAAGGGGAGGTAGATCCTTAGATAAAGAAGAATATCCTAAAGTTATTATCGACACCTCAATTGATGATAACAATGTAGTATCCTACAACATATACAAGGAATTCATCTCTTTAAAGTCAAGTAGTAGAATTTTCTCTGGCACCATTTCCCATATTGACTATATTCCAATAGGTAAGTCTCCATGTGTTTTTATAAGGTTATTTTTCACTGATGCCTTTCATAGTTCCATTTTAACACCTCCATCTTATCAACCTATGATTTTTATAATCAATGCCTAAATCTATTATTTCTCCTATCATTTATACTAGACTTTTACCTTTTTTTGTTGAATTCCCTTCATCCCCTACTCCATCTACCTCATGGAAATATTCCAAAATTTCCAAGACACCCATGGTCACTTATATAAGGAAGCCTATAACTCTTCCAATTTCACCTCCTAATGTATACTTAGAAGAGAGACCTATTGAATTCCCATATTTAAAGGGGGTCCTCTATATTAAGAATCAAAGAAGGATAAATAAGAACATAAAGTAGTATAAAAATAAGTGGAGGTAAGTAAAAGGTAATTAATTTACCACTTACTAGTTCAGTAGATTCCCCACTCTCCCCATATGATTATTTTCAAGAATATTGTTTGAAAACCCAATAATTATATCCTCATGCTTGTGTTGAGGAAGGTAAGTAATAGGTTTATGATTCTTTGGGTTTGGTTTTATATTTTTTAATTTTTTAATTCATCCAGTTACCACCCTAATAATAACTAAGCCATAAGACCATTAGAATAAGGTTCATTTCAAGGATTTAGTTACATATTCCATCTTCAATCCTTGAGCTCAACCAAGCATATATACCCAATTAGATATATCCATGTCATATTATTCTCCAACTTAATCCTCCATAATGACTTTCATAAGAACTCCAAGGAAGATCAGATGTGTATTAGAGATTACACCCTAGTAGATTATTAAGAATATAGTATGGTAACTCCTCCACATCCCCAAATCCCCATAAAAAAAGTGATTCCATGTTCCCACCAATTTTCACACCTCCATCCACTACTATATAGACCACTTAGATAGAATAACAAGGAGATATCATTGTACATGTGTGGGCTAAGGAGTTATAATAAAGGAAGAAGGATAAGATGGGCCTAGTCGTCACTAAACTCCTATAATAAGTATCTATTTTGATAAAAAATGTCAAGATTAGGAGCACAATTGATTACCTTGTATAAGCAACTAAACATAGAATTTAACCAGAAGTAACAAGTAACTAGAAATTAGAAACAACACAGAATTTGAGAGACAATACAATCTTGTATTCAACTCATCTAGAAAGAAAATACAATAAATAAGATGCCACACTCTTCTTCCCACACCTCAAATGCTTCCCACACCTCTAGGGCTCCCAGTAATTCTCCTTCAAGAGTTTTCTCTCTCAATTATGGTCACAACAAACAACTCAAACACAGAGTTGTTGTTCACCTCCACCAGTCAGTAACAATACTGCCAGTCAAACAAGTACTCACAATAATCCAAGTAGATCTCCCTTGAAATTGAAACAACCTACAAATCAAATGATCTTAATTACCATGTATATCTTCTACTTGATCTTATAGAACTTACAAATCAACCTGGTTTTGCACACCTCCAAACCTAGATCTTACAATCAAAAGGATCTCTTCCTTGTCCTTTTTTATAATACAGCCCCATGAGTTTATTATATAGATCCCATGCAAACAATAATTAGACTCCTAATTACAATAATTAGAAACATATACTCAAGACTAAAATTAGTCTTTTACATGCAAACAACTGGTTTGTTAAACTAACTATTTGTTAACTAGTAGTTCTGGAACCACACAGGTGACTCACATTGGTCCCTATTTGTTTGGAGATGATTGAAGTTGACCGATCCATGACTGATGTTAGCAGCTTCCTGTCCACCCCTGACTGATGTCAGTTGGCCTGATCGACACTGGTTACTGTGACACTCAACACCTCCTCCATGTTTGCATCAGTGAAGCATTTAGCTCCACAACCTAACAAAAAGAGTGGTTCAATCTAAAGAGTGAGGAAGAATAAGGGAGTATATAGTATCATATGAAATGAATTAGCATTGAAACAAATGGAAAATCTATTCCCCTAGCTAATAAACAAAAGAAAACCCTAGATGCCCTCACTAATTATATGATGGACTTTTGTTCCTTTGTGGATGCAGTAGGGGAGGTAATGAAGGAGATGTATAGAAGTCATGAAAAGTATAAATAAAGATTATTGTACTAGTAGTCATTGATAATCCCACAAAAATTATAGATAATGTCCAAAGTTCATCCACTAAGTGATATGACATCTTGAAAATAATCAATATTTATAGGGGTGACTCGCAACCTGAATGGGGAAGAGTGATAAATTTGTAGAACTAGTTGAAATAAATTGATAAGAGACTTAACTCATTGATTCAATCTACAATAAATAGTACATATAGTCACTTGAATTTGATGACTCCACATGAGGCATCTTGGATCATAAATTATATAATTCTAAAAAGAGACAGTGCCTTTTAATGATACACTTAGATGAAATTTTTGATAACCCAAATAGTAGACCATAAATATTTTTAAAGATATAAGGGTCATTAGTGTACTAAATTCTATAGATAGATGATAAATAATCCATATTTTGATGCTCCTCTCAAATTCATTATTGATAGTTTCAAAGTAGAGGTAGAAGGTATTATATATAGAACTAGCAAACAAATTCTAGAACTTATCAATTTTGTGAAGGATAAAGTGACTAAGGTAAAGGAACTTAAATTAGGATTTAAAGCCTATGAAACTGAGCATCAAAGGTTGATGATTGAATTTGGTATAATATTTAAACTTTTGATACTCAATTTTGACATCATAAATAAATAATTTGAGGCTTCTTATGCATTATTAAAAAAAATTGAGGGCTATTAAAGAGGTTGCCAAAATATTTTATACTACTCATCCAACACCCACCATGATAATTCATCCTCAATGGCCATTTTATCATACAGTGCCTATTCCTCCTTAGCCTACTAGTGTTTCATCAGTAACAACATATTTTTCTTTGCATGCAGTACCTCCATCAATTTTAGTTGCCATGTCATGTACACAGTCTCCTTCTATAAGTGGTTCCATGTTGGAACCATATTTAAATATGAATGCATATATTTTCATTTATTTTATGTTTATGAAGACTTAGATATTCATTATGTTTTGGACATGTATGTGTTTATATTGTAACTATAAAGTTATTTCCATCTATTCTATTTTATATCAAGTACATGCATATTGTGCATGAGTCCTAAAATTAGAAATTATAATTTTAGAATTTATTTATAGGATGAGTTAACCACTCCCCAAGATTATATATAATTTTATCCTCCTAATTAAAAAAGTAGGATAATTTTGGCTATTGAGATAAATAGTAAATTCTAAGGATTATTTTGCAACTTATCTTGATGTGTAGATTTGTTTTACCAAATATGAGAGTCTTTAAATAAGTTATATAATTTTGGTATTTTAGTCTCTAGGTTATGCACAAGTGTTATTTTTATAAATTAATTCATATTGTGTAGCAACTAATTTGAATACTTTGTGTAATAATCACAATCTCTATTTGTATATGTGTAGTTGCAATCTCACAAACATAACAACCTTTGATTATGTGCACTAAAGTTTATTATATTCTTATTTCCTTGGAATATTAATTATGTTTGATTATTTATAATTAAATAATGACTTAAAACAAACATTATTTTTTTGACTACTTTTCAAACCCCTCGTCTAAGATATGGTCTAGAAAGGTTTCATCTTATCTTGATTTACAAAGCCTTATTTACCACCCTACCCTTACTCTTTTTTTTAGAGTTTCTTTTGATTTTACCTTGTTGATGATGAATTTTTTTTCATCAACTAATCAACCCTTTCACCTATTGTGAAAGTTATGTTAGAATCATACCAGTCTAATAATGAGGTTCTAAAGGTTCAATTATGATATTAAAGACATGAGGGTTTTTTTAATGTTCTAGGAAATAATAAATAGGTTAGTGAATATAGCATATTTTATTATAATTTTAGAAATTCAATTATCAAATAATGAATTAGTTAAAATATGATAATGTAGTATATCCTATCTGATAGAGAAATCCTATGAATAAGATAATCTCTTGAAGGAAAGAATTATGATTCAATAACATAATATGTTTTCAAAGTAATATCTTACTTTATTGTAATAATTTCTGAATAACACCAAGATAATAAACAACAAAGTACAAATGCAAAATGAAGATAAGAAGTAAATCAATTTATAAATAGATCTTTGAAAAAGCAACCATAACTCAACAAACAAGATAGAATAAAATAAAACATAAAATAACTAAGGAAATAAACTAAATAAGAAAACCTAAAACAAATATAATCTAAACTAATTAACAAACTAACCAAGAATAAATTAGACCTAACACTAAACTAACTAAAGAAAGAAAACTAACTTAAGAAACCTACATAATAAAGTAAATTAGAAATAAATAGTAAATTAAATACAAATTATACTAAAAACTAAATAAAATAGAAATAAATTAGATCAATTAGATATTAAACTAAAATTATATTTGAACTAAACTATAAGTCAAATTCAAAATAAAATAAAATATAAATAAAACATGCGAGTCTCAAAAAAGAGAGTCACCTTAGCAAAATAGATCTATTTTATTTGAGAAACCAACATCTTATTTACAATATATCTTAAAAAGATAACTTTTACAATCGATTAGATCAATGAAATGTCAAAAATAATGAATTTTTCATCATTATTCGAGTTTACTTGGATTTTGCACATAGAATTGCATTGCGTAAGCAATATATTCAACCATTAGAGAAAGTACCATTGGTCTATCTATGATGTTCCTCACCTTAAAATTAATCATTTATCTCCTTTTATACTTCAAAATTGGTTAGAGAAGAAGTTGTAACTAACCTTAGTTAGTTATTTGTTAACATAAACAATTGACTTTTAAAAGTCAATTAATATTAACAATTATTAGTTAAGGTTTATTTGAGACATTAAAATGTTAAGAGATCAATTATTTGAACATATAATATGTATTTCCTAATAAATGGGGACCATTTAATCAATTAATAATAATTAAAAATACATATTTCAATAAATAATTAGATTATTTCAAAGTTAGATGGAATTATTATCTATATTAATTCCATAATGCATATAATCAAAATTAATTAGGCATATTATATATATCAGAATATAAAAGTTTTTTGTACTTTCAAAATATCAAAACCAGGTTATTTAACATTTGAATGTACTTAAGTCCTAACAATTTAAAATTCCAACATAAAATGAAAATTTATCTTTCTGATAAACAAAAGTCATTAGAATTAGATAAAACTTCTATCACTTGTTTTCCCTATTCATTTAAATACTCATTATATTCCATTTCAAATATATGAAACTAAACCATCTTTGTTCCCAAATCACTTTCAAAATCATCCTCTTCCAATTTAATCTTCTTCAAATCTCTTATTTTAGTTGAAGTATCTGATTCATTGTGTATGTTTGAACGCTTGTTTGAAGTGATTAGATGAATGAAAAGAAGTGGCTTCTCCAAACTTAACTTATTTTACCTTATAATAGGTTTTTTCTAATGTGGTATAGGCTAATCAAAATAAGAAGGCAAGGAAATATTGATAATTTTTTTAGCATGGGATATTTTGTTGTCTAGCTAAGTTGGTTCATTGACATCATGAGCTCTTTCTAGGCTAGCTGACTAAATAGGTAGCTGGTTTGGATTATTATATAACTGATGGGAAGAGTTGTTATGGTAATTAGTTTTGGATCTAAATATATGTCCATAAAAACCTCTATTACCCCTATGATTTGCATGATTAAAGGGTAAATTATTTAACACATTCTAAAATTTAGGGTCAGTGGCATCAAAATAGATAGACATTTTGGCTCCTCTATTAGCATACTTAGGGCCAAATTATCTAGAACTATAACCCCCTATATGAAATATCCTATTTGGTGCCTCTTTATTCATACTACAAAAATTATAATTCCTTCCCTAACCTCTACTATCATTATCCCTGCTTGAACCTGGTTGGTCCCAACCTGGCATCCTATTTAGAATATATGTTCAAATTTTGTTATTATATGACTGAGTATATTAAAAAAATACATCAATTATGGAAATAAAATTTTATGTCTATATATAAAACCCTTAATCACTTATATAATTTCCAACTATCAACAAATGATCATTCAACTGATTTTACTATCTGAAACTAAATTATTCATATTGAAAACTTGTGACTATGTCAAAATGTCATCATAATATTTCAATTGAAAACCCTAATAATAAAATTACATACTAATAATTTTATTTCCAGAATAATCTATCATATTTCCTTGTATTTTTTTCTCACTACCAACTCCATATATTTGCATAGTATTTAAATAAAATTTTAACATAAGTTCCATTATATAAACTATATAGATTTCCCACGCTGGTACAGAATCTAAAACCTCTAAAAATTCATATCAATAGAAAATAATTAATATTATAAATATTTTATAGGGTTTTTATTTTTCCAAAATAATACTTTGAAACACCAAAAAATAACTTATTGAATTTTTCCTTTAAACTATCAACCACTTCTTACTGCTCTTGAAATAAAACCCAAAAAGTAAATTAATAATTTTGACAATAACCTTCTAAGTTTATAAAATAACATATATTTTATGCAAACCAAATATGTCTATTAAAACCTTCAATATTTTTTCTTCTTCTTATACCAAAACAAATTTTTTAAACCATCAAATTTCCATGAAGGTAAACATGTCAAGTTCATTCTTTATAAAACTAAAAATTCAAAATCAAACCCAAAATCATCATGGTAACAAAACCATTGAAAACCCAAAACTAAGATATACATAACCATAAAATAATCTCCATTATCTTCTTAAACACATTAAAAACACACTATATTTCCATAAAATGACTATGAATAAATTAACCTTCAAAACCCCATGTATGCATGAAACTGTAGTTTTGAAATACCAAAATATGAGCAAAAACTTACCACTATAATATATCAACCAATAGAATACCATATTTCATATATGTATACAGGCAATAAAATCCTCATTACATTTTCATAATACTCTACTTCAAACTAAACTAACAATCCTTTAGAATCTCCTAGTTTTAACTTAAAATGAATAGATTCATATCAAAAATGAAAGCCACTTTCATCACTATTATCCCATACCAAAAAAGATAATGGGAGAACTATAAAATGATTTTTCAATCAAAATAAAGATCTAATATCTTTTTACCATCCTTATTAAAAAATGCATGCATACAAAAAAATTTAAAACAAACCATTCATCTCCATGTAAACTTATCAAAAACCATACAAACCCATAAAAATTTGTTTTTTCTCCATAAAAACTAGTCACAATAAAATAACCATATACTATCCTCTTTGAATATATTCATTTTCATAAGTGACATACCTTATATAAGTTCTCCTAAAACTTCTTGTCTACAATCTCCTATCTTCAAATTTTCAAGCTTTTCTCAATAGAATGTCGCTTTCATATGCAAGCTTTGTATAATAACCAACAAAACTTAAAATGATATTTTTACACAAATTCTTACGTATTAAATTCCCATACCTATGAGCACATATTTTATTCGATTATCAAATCAAGATAAGAATTCAGCAAACTGATAAATCATTTAGTAATGCATTTCAATTTAGTCATGACCATAATGCTTGCTAAAACCATGACCAAACTCCATAAACCAAGGCATGTACACATTGCTTTAAAGTCCTCTGATCCACCTTTGATATCATTGAGATTTTGAAGCCTCTACTCACATTCCACATTTAAACCAACCTACCAACTTGCCACCTAGCTTGTCATTAAGACTGCAAAAACACCAACTTACCATCTTAACAGTCAAATCATTAAATGCAATGAACTTTATAATTTGTTCAATGTCAACATTGCTTATTTCAAGCCAACCTTACAAATAAAAAATTACCTTATGCCCATGTTAAATCTTCATTCTTTGAAATTCCAATATTTACATTGTGTAATTCACTAATAAACCTTTGCAATAAAATCCACCCATGACCATTTTAGAGTCTTTGTATTAGGTCCACCACCTTTAATGGATATTTACCCTAGGATAGTTTATACATTTAGAAACTTAGGGCCACTTTAGGATAATTAATTATCCTTAATTAATATCTTAGTTTCAATGTTGTAAACCAAATTTATTCATTTCACAACCCATAATGCCAAAGTTCTATACTTATAATTGAATTTTAAATGAGTCTGATATGAAATCATTATGATACATCCATATTAAAGTTCAAATGTAAATAACTAAATATTATCATAAAAAATATATAATGTATTCAATTTTGATACAACCATATGAATAATATTTTCTTTTCAAACTAAAAATCTGTAGTATTCACTATGGTTTGATCAAATTTATTAATTGAAAACACATGACTGAACACAAACATTCAAAAATCATAAATACATATATAAATTTGATTTATTCATCCATTTATGATTTTTTAAACCACTTTAATATTGATATGAATTCATGAACAAATCATCATTATATTATTTAATTTAAAATATACAAATTCAATATACTACTAATTGACATACGTCCCTGACTATAGTTTTAGATTTTATGACTAGGTCCTCTCTATGGGAGATAGGAGTATTAGTTTAAAAAAATTATAGGGGTATGAAAAATAGGCATAACATACCCACCTTATGTTAGATTCATAATATATGCATCCATCTCAAGTATGTCTATACTTACGTCATATCTAGTCCATATGAGGTAAACAATTACTATACTCACTATTATTCCACCACCAAGTTATCTACAAAACCCAATACCCTGTAACTCATGCCTTGAAGTGAATCTTTATTCATCGATCCCAAAAAGTTAGAGATTACATCATAAGGTTCTTTGGTGTGCATAAAAACCCAAATCAATAATAGTATTACCCTAATATATGTATAAAACTAAATATATCAACTAGCCTATTATTATTTTAACCAATTGTATTGGTTAACCTGATAATATCAAACCCTTTTCTATTACGACTAACTATATTGATCAACATGATGCAATTATATCATATTCTATAATAATAGAATATATCAACTAACTTAATACCATAAAACCAAATATAGAAGTACCTCTTAAAGGTACATAAATTACACTAGATGCCAAATCTACTATTGTCAGATAGATCCACTTAGAATTTGATAGAAAAATAACTATTTATTTGAGGTAGATATTAATTATTATGTTCCATTACGTATGCTTCATATTAATTAAGCCAAATTGTAAATTTTTTCTGAAAGAGAGACTCAACTTCCACACCAACATCATAGGTTTGGAAATACTGAGAACTCTTGTTGTTTTTGTAACTTTATTACTAGTGTTGATCCTAGGCCTAGTCCTCTTTCTAAGCTTCCCCCTACACCCT
Source organism: Torreya grandis (assembly GCA_037957365.1). Taxonomy (NCBI): domain Eukaryota; kingdom Viridiplantae; phylum Streptophyta; class Pinopsida; order Cupressales; family Taxaceae; genus Torreya; species Torreya grandis. The sequence goes on from JARHVA010001920.1 coordinate 2,681,150, forward strand.
ATCATTTCCAAGATATAAATTAAATACTTACTAATGAAACTAAGTCAACTTAGGAACATGAAAATATCCTTGACCCATAATCATCACTAAAGATATATACATTTAAGATATGGATAACTTTTACACTACTTATATGGATATCTACCTTAAAGAGATGGTCCCCTAATGGTCCTTGAGTTCTATAATTCCTTACTATGATTATTTTTAGATAACATGTGGTTATTAACCACTTGGATATATGTTCTCCTATCATGGTATTTTCCACCAAATATCACAGTGACATATACAAAATTATAAATATGTATCCAAAATATAATGCCTTAATATTTGTAGTGCAAACACCACAGTTAGAGCTTTTTATTATATGGTGGTATAGTTATTATCAACTACTAAAAGATTATGACTTGTGAAGTGGATAAGATTATCCAAACTTCCATCTCCAAGTTGAACCAAAAAAATTCCTAATATGATTCTTGAATCATCTACATGGACTTGAAATGGCTTACTCCAATTCAGTAATAGCAATATTTAGATTGTTACTAATAAATATTTCAAATATATAAGGCTATTTGACATTCAATAGTCCATTCAAAACTTGTATCCTTGCATAATAGTATATCTAATGATCAAATATAATTGCATACCCCTTGATGAAATTTTTATAATACTCAATATTCCCTAGGGATGTTCATATTTCAAAAGAACTTATAGGAGGTGGAAGCCCCATAATGACTATGATTTTGGCTTGGTCAAATAGAATAACATTTTTACATAATACATGTCCTAAGAGAACCCTGAAAGGTGTAAATAACAAAAACATATTCAAATTAAAAACTATACATAGAGCTCAACATATTTTTAGCTTGGAAAGGTGATCTTTGAATAAAGATAACATAACTCAATCATCTAGGTAAACCTCTAGGAAATCATATATGAAATCCTTGAATGTAGTGATTATAGCTCTATAGAACACAAGTGGAGAAAATTTTTAAGGACAAAAGGAATTACCATATATGCAAAGAAAAACCCACTCTATTGAAATTGGTCCTAGTCTAGTCTTATTTTATGATCATAATCTGATGATAGCCACTGAAAACATCTATGAATGAGTATACTTCATGCCTTAAAACTAACTAAATAATTTCATATTGGAAAGGAATAAAAAATGGGTCATTTACTCATGCATCATTCAATTCCATATAGTCACTAAAAACCTTTATTTCCCCTAGGTTTTAAGTTGAACCACCATCAAACTTACCCAATCTATTTTCTCTACCAGATAGAAGATCTTTGCTTCTTGACTTTTGTTATTCTCAAAATTTAATTTGAGATTCATATTATAATTTATTTTTTACAGTCACTTATTAATATGCCTTGTATACTCATTTAGTTTTATTTCCATCTCCCCTAATGAAGGGTCTACATCCTTGACATATGAAAACTTAGTGGGGAATATATGTTGAGAATCTAACAATAGTTGGACTCCATATAATTTTTTTTGTTTTGACTAGTAATCACCTATGGTCAGTAACTTAGTTATAGATTTATACCAATATTTCCAATTATTTTTACACTAATTCTTGATATATTTTATTTCATCCATTTAGAAGAAAGTCTCTCATTTTCCTTTCCCATTTATGCTCTTGAATATTTATTGTTGATGTTTAAAATTGTGCTTGATTCTAATCAACAACAATGGGAAGTTCCAAGATGTGGGACTTGTGTCTTGAAACAACCTCTAGATTTTAGAGAAGCTGGTCTCTTATTTATATCAAGTATGGGGGGAAAAAGTATAGGAAATTAAATAGAAATGCAAATGAAAGAAATGAAATCCAACTATGGTGATGCACCTAAGTGTAAATTTGATCCTTAATCCTAAGCACAGTGAAACTATATGTAAGATTCAATTACATCGAAGAGCAGACTATGGCATAATTAATGTAATAGACAAAAATAATAGAAATAGAGGCTTGTAGTTTTAGACTAACTTCACAATGATACAAGAAACACCAACAAAGGCACAAAATTCTATCTTCTTCTTAATTCTTCAGCCACATAAAAGGCACATAAACATGCACAGTTACATCAACTTTACAACTCGAGAAAATAGAATAAAGGCAAATGATATTCTTAATCACTGCTCTAGAAAGTCTAAAAACTCTTGATAATAGTTTCTTCAAAAAATTATCTCTCTGAGTATCTCCTTTTTTGATGATGATCATTTTCTTTCTAGTGATCCCTGCACTCCTCTTATAGCCTCAAATTTCTCATTCCATCACCTCCTTTCCCATGCAAATCTATTCTACCTTTATCTCACAAGGGGCAAACAAATGGTTCTTTTAATGTTTTCTGGCCTCAAAAATCTACCCAGTGAACTGCTCCATCTACTAGAAATAAATCCTACTGAGTTTCCCTCTAGATTGATCATGCATTCCCAAATTTATGACCCAAACTAAACTCTAACTGACCTAGAAGTGTCTATACAGGACTCCCTATTTTTTTGAAATAGAAGAGGACACTTAGTCAATTTCCCAAAAATTTGCTTATTTCTTAGGAGATACCAGAGGATGACACTTGGCACTTTCCACTTGATTTATCAAAGACACATGACACTTTCTACTTTCCCTATATCCTACTCAGGAACGCTCCACCTTTGACACCTATCACAATCTACTTCTTTGATACTTATAAATTTCAACAAAATAAGATTCACCACATTTCTTGCTTGAGTAACCTTTAAAAGGGGGAAGGATGTACTTGGCAATCTCTGCTTGCTCTTTAGCTATGCTTGTAGAAATATTCAGGACGTATGTTAGGCTCTTATGGATGGTGACACTTGGCAGCTTCTGCAGTCCTTTGAAAGAAAACCTAGGACCCACCACAATATTTGTTTAGCAATGAAACTCGAAGATGATCTCTCAAATGTTGACATGTGGAGGCTTTCGTAGCTTTTGGGAAGCTACATGGCATCTTCCGCTACTCTTGCTAAGGGAGTAGAAAGGGGCTTGAGAAGTGACACTTGGCAGCCTCCGCTTGTCTTCAGCACTTAAACAAAAATGAAACAACACATTACTACCTTCCAAAAGTGGCTTGAACCCTTTGGTTTTTTGGACACTCTTTTGAACTGCTTGTTGAACCAAAATTGGTTCAAGGGTTCAACAGTTCAATGGTTCAACACTACGCACCATTTACACATAACTCGAGATCTTAAACCAAAATATTAAATCAAGGCATTGAATCACCCTATTGGACCAAGGCATTAAACTGACTATCTCTCAGATGTTGACACGTGATGACTTTTGCATTCTTATAGAAAAGCAATCCAGAGCCTTCCATGATTGCCACTTGGCACTTTCTGCCTGATCCTAATACTTAGCTTATTGAAACCTTTTGCCAAAAAAAAGATGAAATGTGGGTGCTAAAAAAGAATGTGGATGTTGACATGTGGTGTGTTCTACTGAGTTGTTATTGGATACATGGCATGTTTTGCAACCCTCTTGAAAGTTATGAAAGGTGCCTCAGACGATGCCACTTAGCTGGTTTCATATCTCAAAAAGTGACACTTGGTGGCTTCTGCTCGAATTTAACACTTGGGTAAAAATGATACAAAAGAATAAAAAAGGGAAAAAGAACCCATGTTTAGATGATGCCACTTGGCAGCTTCCATTGCTCTTTGACACATAGATAGAAAATGAATCAAATGAATCAAGCCTGCGCTCTGTTTCAAAATTTTGTTGTCACGACCAAGGTATGTAGGAACAAAATCTACAGTGCACAACTAAAAATTAGAATGCAATGTAGAGTAAAAGTTTTACTCTACAGTTACTGGTGACCCCCAAGACTTTTGAGCTTGCTCAAAAAGAAACACAACTCTCACTCTATCAAAATTACAAAATTCACAACTTCAAAAGTGTTGTCTCACAGGTGGACCATACATGGTTAGATAACCCTTGCTTGTTCTACAATTTAGTGAAGGCTAAATCAAGTTTGATGATATCCTTGTGTGAAAAATATATCAAAATCTAAACTATAGCCTTTAATTTGAATTGTAGCTGGGAAATAAGAACTAGAACAGCTTCTACTTCTAAGAGTGATGAATCATCCCGTAGGTTCTAGAATACTATTTGATCATTCTATTTGGCTAGTAGCAATGCTTCAATTTGATCAACCACTAGCACTATGTTGTCATCAAGAAATAGAGAAGGAAGACCTAGTTGCACTAGATCTTCAACATGCTATTTCATCTCGTTGATGCCTTCTTTCATGACTTCGAGAAGCTCTCTACAACTGTTGGCTACAGAATTACGACCGATAACCTCATTGACTCGCTTTGTGGTGACCATTCTATCAGTGATTCTTGTGGCTACCAATGTTGCATCTGTTACATCATAGAGCTTCTACGATAATGTTTGGGAGTCCATGACTCTATCAGAGACTATAGCCAGAGTGTTCTTCACTGAATCTTCCACCTTCTCACATAATTTATGTTCATTGAGCAGGAAGGTGAGAGAAGGCCTAAGCTAGATAATCTCTGAGGAGATTCTTTTCCACATAGATTCATAGAGTTCCTTTACCAATTTTATCACTCTGACACTCTTTGGCCTATTAGCTAGCTCTAGTGTTAGTTGTGCCACTCTCTATTGCTCTACTTAGAACTAGGCTTGAAAAGCTGCAGTATTGTTTTGTTCACCCAACAACTTCTACTATAATTGAGTAACTTGTAGATGATGTTCTTCATATTTTCCTTGCAATACTACTTTCTCTCACCTAAAGGTCATCACTGTATCCTTTGCATGTGTTAGCTCTACCTTTAAGGAATCATTCTGGGCCTAGACTACCTGATGAATCTGAAGGGAAATAGTATCTTGCAACTATTTATTCAGACTTGCTATTTCATTATCTTTCTTATTGATTTCTTTGGTCAAACTATTATAGTTTGCCTTTTCCTTGGCCAAATTAGCCTCCATCTTCTGTAGCCTTCTTGATGTTTTCAAGTAGTCTTCTATGACTGTAGAAGTGGATTCAGTTAACAACTCAACTCTATCCTGGGGCCTAAAAAGGGACATATTGATGGCCACTACATCCATTGAGTAATCCTCAGGCTGCATCTGCTCAGCTGGCTTGATAACATTTGGTGACAAATGGGTCATCATCAATTATTGTTGAATTGGGTCAAATTGTGACCGCAGATGAGGTGTAGCTAGTGCCTTATTTTCCTTTGTCTTCTTTTTCTCTCTTCAGGCTTCCCTTACCATCTGTATAGCATCTACTTGGGTTAGGAAGGTAGAAGGAGAGGCAATGTGCCCACCTACAAAAGGATGTCTTTGTGGTAGACCATATTGAATAGCCAATTGCTAGCTATGGGCAATTTGAGGAGAAATTTTTTTAGGAATAGAGGGGGAGAAATGGGGTAACATTAAAATTGAGGAGGCATAGATGGGGTGAAGTGAGAAATGGGAATGACAAAAGTGGTGGGGGATGTTATGGGAGGAGACATAGACTGAGAAGGAGAAGAAGGGATGATACTTACCTAAGGGGAAATTACATCACTCTGTAATTGACATTGTTGGGTGTCTGTCTCCTCTTCCATAGCCAACTGAAATTGCACCCTCCTCTATTTTTTGGGTGTCTCCTCTTCTAGGTGTGCTCTCTAACCTTCCACATCAACTACTACCATTAGTGATGCTTATGGAGAATTAGGAACTTCAATGACTTCTGATGATGGGGAAGCTTTTGGTGGTGAATGAACCACACTCTTTTATTTCTCTGAGATGCTGAGAGGTTGAGGCTGATCAGACACAGTTGCTATAGCTATAGTTTTTTCTAAGGCTTGTGACTCTTAGCTTGGCCCAGCTTCTTGCTCTATACCCCGTATTGGCAAGTTAGTTGTCTCTAGGTTAGATGCAGGGGAGAGATGGAACTCATCCCATAGTTCTTCCCTCCTCTCATCTGTGTCTACATTCCCAAAAGAATGGGTGGTTTGAGAAATCTCCTGCCTATATTTCCAATAGGCTTCTATCTTTTTCACATCCCAATCTTTATTCTTCAATGCTCTTCTCAAGTGAGAAGTCATTCTGACTTTGGGATCATAATCCCTCTGCTTAACGTAGAAAGTCTCCCTTGGTCTATTTTGTAGAGGGGGCAAATTTGATAATTCAACATAAAAATTAGGAGAATATTTTACAAGGTTTCTCTAAGCCTCTCAAAAGGGGTGACCCTCATGTGCAATCCTATTTGCAACCTTGTTAGTCCTTATCTAGGAAGCTATGTAACCAGTCAGGTCAGAGACCCATTTGTCTTCAACTAACAAGAACCCCAAAAAGGCTAGCTTTTGAAGCAATAAAATTTCAGCATCCCTGGCTTCTAAAACTATGTTACCTACCATCCAAGGGATATCATACATTTTCCTCTTCCATTTCCCAGAACCATAATCATTGTCTACTACTGACACTTGCCTGGTGACTTCTAAAAATGCTAACCTAAGAGTTAGAATCTTTGGTAGTAACATTGGTTCCCCACAAAACCCATGAACTCTTATAATCATATGGTGGGATCTAAAGTAGAAGTCACATAGAATCAAACAACTAGCTAGGAGGTTTGAAACACTGAGAAATAATCTGTTCATGATTGGTTCAGGGCTAAGGTGGCAAAGAGCAAGGGTAATAAACAGTTCCCAAAAATCATATGGGTCAATAGTCCTTGACAAAACATGTGTCCATGCAGACACATGAATGGTCCTTTGGGGATCAAAACTAGGGTCATACATGTTCCGATACATATGTTGGGTGAAGAGGTCCGTATTTTAGTATAGCATGAGGTGAAACAAATAAGAAGAGTACTTGAACACTCCTTTTGATCTGAGCTGGGCCAGTTGCTCCACCATTGTAAAAGCAATTTACTCTAAAAAGTTGAGCCGATATTCCTAGGTCTTGTCGATGGTCTTCAACCTAAAGAGGATGGCCATTTGCTCTACATAACTACCATATCATCTTTCATGCTAAAGATGAAAGCCATCATGGATAGTGCATCTTGGTTGGCTTGTCTAAATTTCCCCTTGCTGTAGGGAGTGTGGGCACAGTAGTGTTGTCATCACCCATTTGCAATTTGGTTCTTAAGAACCTTAAATGAGTATTAAAGTTAGCCCATGTCCTTTGCATCTTAGCAATAGTGGGAAACATTTTTATACTATCATGGTATAGGGCTAACATGTCTCTGATGGCCTGTGGTGTGATTTACACCATGAAAGGACCTTATTGAATGGTGCATGGAGCCAATCTGCACATAATTCAACCATGTTAGGGCATGGATGCATAGCTAGGATAAGGAACTATGCCATTTGTGAGGTCCACATCCTCATGCCAAATGTCTCATATTGCCCTACTCTGGCTCTTTAAATGCACCTTTGATGTGCCCCTTCTCTGAGGTTTTTACTACTAGCTCTTTGCAAGATTGGGTCCATGATCCCATCCACATAATCCTTTAATTTTATTGGGTCACTAGCCTAACCAACCTCCAAAATTCTAGTCCTTAGATAGGCTTTCAATGGTGGCACGATAGCTAAAGCATATGACTTACTTACTAGAAACCTATCAAGGGATTCATAAATCCTAGCTCCTTGTTTTGAAGATGATGCTCCTTCCATCTCTATGTCCTTTCTGTGGTAACTTTTATGAACCCTTTGCAAATAAAAACATGTTTGTTGAAGCAAATTTACTGGGCACTAAAAGTTTTTGCATGTGATAGGATATTTTCTCATAAAATGCAAGAATGCTTGAGAGTTTGTAAACTTTAACTCTTGCTAATGGTATTTATGGACCTATCAAGTCTCAAAAGGCATTAAATTCAGACAACTATTAGTGAATCCTACTCAATCTTCTTGGGACAACGAGGTAGACACACTATGCAAGTGGCCGCACAAGGTACCTCAGAGATTTCTTAAAGATTGGGAAACATTCAATGCTTTGAGAATTTGAAGATCTTTTATTATTTGAAAACCTCCTGAGCCACTGAATCTATGTTTAAAACACTTATTTAAATGAAAAGTGAGAAAACAACAATGGGAAAAAAATAATATGGGAAGGGGAAACTATCTAACTATAATACATTAAAGACCCAAGTTAATTGAAATGCTTCAAATAGATTCCATTTATGAGAATCTCTTTAGGTTATCTTTCCATCGATTCTAGCTCGAATGAATTTTTTTTCTTGCACGCATGAGTTTTATATGGGCCAATCCATAATGCTTCAAATTTAGTATGCTGACCTGGCTTGGCAGCTCTCGCATCCCATTTCAAAACAATCGAGCCTACCTCAAAATGAGGATTTGAAGTCCTTTTATCAAAACAATTCTTAACCATTCCTTGATGCTTGATTAATAAATCATGGGCTATATCCCTCTTCTCTTGAACTTCTAAAAGCTCTACAAGCCTAACTTGCATGGGGCCATTTTCCTCAATTTCAATTTGTTTGATCAACTGGAGAGCACGGATCTCCAAACTTAGGGGAATTACAGCTAACTTTCCATTTACTGACTCATATGGGGACATCTTGATCACCTGCTTAGGCATGATTCTATCAGCCCATAGTGCTAGATTAAGCACTTTATGCCACTCTTTGTGATGATCAGCCCCTACTCTTTTGATGAGTCTTATCAGGGTCTTGTTGGTTGATTCTGCCAGACCATTACCTTGAGGGTAATAGTTAGATGATGTTTTCAGATATATTCCATGTTTCAAGGCAAAGTTATATACTTTAGACCCCAAGAATGCTTTAGCATTATCTAAAATTATGGTGTGAGGAGCCCCAAAGCGAGTAGTGATACTCCCTAGAAAATCTAAGATCACGTTCTCTGTTGCTTCCTTAAGTGGGACTGCCTCAGTCTATCTGGTGAAATAGTCTATAGAAGTTAATATCCATTTGTGACCCATACTAGACACTAGATTTATCATTCCAATGAATTCAAAACCCCATTGAGCAAAAGGTTCATCCATAATTATAGGACTAAGGGGCATGGCTGCATTCCTCCTTATCCCCATATAATATTGGCAGGATTGACATTTTTTAACTAGTTGATAACAATTTGCAAATAAAGTAGGCCAAAAATATCTTGCCTCACTTATCTTTATGGTTGTGGTCCTTACAAAAAAATGCCCCCCTGATATTCCATGATGCATTTCGTGTAGTATTCTCTTAGCCTCAACCTGTTCTACACATCTTAACAATTTTCCATCATAATTTCTTTTGAAAAGAACTTGTTCAATTAAAACAAAATGAACTCCCTACATCCTATAATATTTCCTCTTATTTCAAGGGATTTCTCTTAGATAAGTCCCATTTTTCATAAAATGAATCCTGCTTGTGACCCCAGATTCCTGATCAACCTCTTGTATCTTTAACACCATCTCCATCTCTCTTTCTGAATCTGCCTCCTCAGGTAACATCTTTTCAAGCTCTTGGGTCATATATTAGCACAAACCCCTGCCTCTGACTAACTTGGTGGGTCTGAGATATACATCATCTTCAAAGATCTTAGTGATCCAATTGGCTCTTTTTTTAGTGATTTCTCCCTCCATGATGTATTCTCTGACACTCGGGTGAGCTACAAGTATCAAGATTTTGCTCCTTGATACCATATGCCTGAATTTCTTGAGGGCTTTTACCATGGCATATGCTTGTCTCTCTAAAAAGTTGTACCTAGTTTCATAATCCCTGAGAGTTCTTGAGAAAAAGGCTATTGGGTGTTCTCCCTCTAGCCTATCATCCTTTTGTGTCAAGACAGCAGCAATACTTAACTCTCCTCCATAGACATACATTACAAAAGGTTTGGAAAAATCTAGGTTTTTAAGCACTAGGGCTGTTGAGATAGCCTTCTTGACCTCTTCAAAGGCTTGCCTTCCTTCTGTAGTCCATTTAAAAATCAGGTCTTTCTTTAGCAAGAGTGTCACTGATCTTACCAAGCCTACGAAATTAGATATGAACCTGCTGACAAAATTAATCTTCCTTAAAAAGGACTAAACTACATTTTTATTCACTGGAAGAGGTAGGTTCATTATAGCTAAAATTCTCTCAGGATCTATGGAAACTCCTTTAGATACTATATGTCCCAAGAATTTGCCCTAAGGTACAACAAAGATGCATTTCTTGGGATTTAGTGATATCCCAAAATCTTGACATTTCTTGAAGATAGATTCTAAATGATCAAAATGATCATCAACATTTTTTGAAAAAATAGTGAGGTCATCCAGATAGACTAGGATGATCCTATTTATAATTTCTCCAAAGGCTACATCCATAGCTCTTTAAAAGGTGGCTCCTGTATTTGATAGACTAAATGGCATCTTAGCATATGCAAATGTTCCCCATTTGGTAGTAAAAGCAATTTTTTACTGATCTTCATTAGCTAACCAAATCTAATTGTATCTAGAGAAACCATCTAATAAATAAAACCTCTCTGATCTGGTCACAGTTTGTAGAATTTGTTCCATGGAGGGAAAGGGATAGTGGTCTTTTAGAGATGTTCTATTTAGATCTCTGAAATCTACACACAGTCTTACATCTCCATTCTTTTTCCTAACTGGTACTAGATTTGATACCCAGGTTGAGTGCTTGATTGGAAATATTATTTTGAAATATAAAAGTTTTTGCAACTCATCTACCATTAGATACTCAATCCTTGGATTTACTGGCCTCTATTTTTGTTTGATGGGCTTAGACCCTTCAGTCAGTTCTATTGTGTGCAGAATAATGTCTCTATTGTATCCATGAAGGTCTTCATAGCTCCAAGCTATGACTCTATTATATCTTTGGCATAATTCAATTAGTCTTTCCTTCTCTTCTTGAGTTGCAGAATTTCCAACTTTTAGCCTTTTCCCTGTCACTCACCTCTATTTTAGAATAGTCTGCTTTGTCTACCTATAACCTTTTCTTTTCCAAGCTTACATCCTTTGGATCAAACAAGTTTTCTAAGGTGATCAAGCCCTTGGGGAGCTTATTAGTCTTCAATTGTATAATCTGATCCCCATATGCTTCCTCGATCTTGGTTTGTAACTAATCAACAAACTCATCTAATTATTGTAAGAATGAGAGTACCTGAGAATCATTTTCAAATACTTGCCAATTCTCATCATTGTCTGGAATGGTCAGCCTCACTATAACTTTTACTAACTCATTGTTAATTAATAGGCCAGTTACTAGGTTAAACTATGAGCCAATCTGGGCCATCTTATTAGCTTTAGAGTTTTGACTTCTAGGGACTATCTTAATATTGAAAGCTTTAAAATCTTCTATCAAATCCTAAATCCTATGTCTATAGGATCTCATTATCACATTTTCGGCTGCTACCTTTTCTCTAATTCGCTTTACTACTAATTATGAATCTCCTTTCACTTTTAGATTCTTTATTCCCTTTTTCTTGGCTAAAAGGAGCCCATGTACTAAAGATTCATACTCAACATCATTATTAGTGCAAGCAAATTGGAATCAGATAGCCCTTAAAATTTTATCACCATTTGGAGCAGTAAGACAAATTCCTGCTCCAACACCATGTTTACTTCTAGCCCCATCAAAATTCAAGGTCCAAATCTCTAAATATTTAGTATTGGGTGCTTCTACCCTTATAACATTTGGGATTGCATGGTCCTCATCAAAAATGACATTGTGCCCAGACTAGTAGAGTCATAGTTCCCATATGGGTCGCTATGCATCATAGCAAACAACTGGCTATTTTCTTCTTATTGATCATGCTCAGTCTAGTCACCTATCTCTTCAACAAAAATCCTTTCTTCCTTATTTAACATAGCATGATCTACCTCTAATATTATTATTGGTTTGTTGGTGATATGGTATTTTGACAGTGGTTCAGATAGAATTTTCATCTTGAAACCGTATCTAGTTCTCAGGATGAGGTGAGACCAGTCAAGAGACATATGTCCTCCTATTTTTGCTGTAAAGTCTCTAGATAAACATAAACCAAAAATAGGAGGTATATCTATGACAACTACATCTTGGTTGATAATTATATTGGGACAAGTATATAGCTACAATGGGAGTTATTTAATTCTCCCTATGGTTTGTACTATTTTGCCATCTAGCTGCATAACTCCTTTTATAAGGGGTTCATATTTTATTTTCAAAGCATCAGCTATTTGCTTTGACATCACTATAGTACTAGCTATGCATTATGCAAGATTTTCTTTCCAACTATCAGATTCAAATAGAAAGGCTCTAGTTTGGATTTACTTACCTGTGCTACATCATTCACAAAGGCTGTTGTCTTATGAGGAACTATATCTTTGAGATTTTCCTTTCTAGTAGGTGCTTCTCTGGTAATAGTACCTTTGGGCACTACTTGGCCTTGTAGAGCTTCTTGTATCAGTGTCTTTTGTTCAGGAATAGCCAATATATCCCATATTGATACTTGGGTTGGAGTCTTTTTTAATTGATCTACTACATTTATCGGTCCCAAAGACTAAGTTTTTTGGACATAAGGATATCTCAATTTTTCCTGAATTTGGGTAGGAATCCCTTGATCTTGCACTAGCTGAGGCACCTCTTGTCTAACAGAAGCATTTATTTGCCCTTGAGATTGAGGATTATTCATGACTTGACCATTTACAATTGTGGGTTGTTCCACCATTCTCCTCTTTGATCTGGTGTAATAATCTGATTGCACCACTAGTCTTTGGGAGGTAGATGCTTCATTCAGGAAAATTGATTCTTCATCCTCAATCCATGAGAACAAAGCATGTTCTAGGGCTATTTCTTCCTCTTGTTGTAAGGACATTCCTTGCATCTGAGCCACTAGGACCAAATTCTACATACCATGAGACTGATAGGCTTGATTATCACTAGTACTGGGAAACTGACCATCCATTCTTCTTTGTTTTGCCACCCTTTGTTATAGATTACCCCTAGGACAATCTCTAGGTGTATGAGAATTATTGCAAGGGAAACACTAGGCATTAGTATCCTCCACATAATTATTTTTCCTTGGAACCATCTCCCTATTTGAGTTGGGAGGAATGGTCTATGAGGGTGTGGGAACTGCAACTAATTGATTCGCTAGTTGATGGTTAGTTTGTTTTGGAGGACCCTAATATTGGTTTGGTTGGGATAAAAACCTATTTCCTTGATAGCCTTGATAAGGAGTCTTAGGGAAAGTATTCTTCTATCTCTTTATATTGATCAGCTCATTGGAAAATGTCCTTAGAATATTCTTGATATCATCCATCTCAGATGACTGAGCAGGGACAGGTTCTTTCACAGATGGTTGAGGGTAAGTGTACATAGACACAGGGGGGCTTGTAGATTTAGGAACTTCTTGAGGTAATGACAAGGATATTTTTGGGAACATGGGTATGGGAGGCCTTGGAGGTAACTTTCCAGCATCTACTAAATGATTCTCAGCTCTGATCACATATTCATAAGCCTCTAGTAAAGTGTGTCCTCCAAGTGACTGAATCATAACAGATATATCTAAATTCAAAGCCTTGAGATAAAAAACTATGGTCATACCTAGTAATGGTCTAGCTGTACCAGGGATTTTATCCCAGGTCTTTTGAAATCTGGTATTGAAGTCAGTAATGTCTTCCTGTGGTCCCATTTAAATGGTGATTAACTGCTGTAACAAGGAAGACTTATCACCCTTCTCTGCAAAATTTTCAAAGAATAAATCTCTGAGTTGATCCCATGTGGATATGGTATTTGGGGTCAAAGACTGATACCATTCTAAAGCCTTCCCTTTGAAAGAAGCTGCTAATAATCTTATGGCCACATTTTTTTGTGTGACAACATGTATAGCACAGACATCTGATACATCTTGAAGATGTTCTGCAGGTGTTTTAGAGTCTTGCCCACTCAACTTGGGTAGAGCTTTTAGAGCATTCACTAGGATAGGATCCCAAATGGTTGGTGGTGTTGGGAGGATTAAGGGACTACTAGTGTTCCAGCTTGCATAATTTCTTAGGGGTATGGGGGCTCCCATATTTGGTATTGGTACAAACTGGTTAGCTCTTCTTTTTGGACTTGTTACCAAAGGTGGCGAAAGAATACCTAGATTTGTAGCAGATTGTGATCTACTGATTGGTCCATAGCTCCAACTCCTCCTAGCTCTTTGGTTCATACGGTCTTGAAAGAAACTTCAAGACTGGTCCCATTGGGCATGCCAAAAATTGTTGATATTTAAAATTGCACTTGATTCTAATAAAAAAAATGGGAAGTTTCAAGATGTGGGACTTGTGTCTTGAAACAACCTCCAAATTTTAGAGAAGCTGGTCTCTTCTTTATATCAAGTGTGGGGGGAAAAAGGATAAGAAATTAAACAAAAATGCAAATGTAAGAAATGAAATCTAACTATGGCAATGTACATGAGTGTAATTTTGATCCTTAATGCTAAGCACAGTGACACTATATGTAAGATTCAATTACATCAAAGAGCAGACTATGGCATGATTAATGTAATAGATAGAAACAATAGAAATAAAGGCTCATAGTTTTAGACTACCTTCACAATGATACAAGAAACACCAACAAAGGCACATAATTCTATCTTCTTCTTAATTCTTTAGCCACATAAAAGGCATAGAAACATGCATAGTTACATCAAATTTACAACTCAAGAAAATATAATAAAGGCAAATGATATTCTTAATCACTGCTCTAGAAAGTCTAAAAACTCTTGCTAATAGTTTCTTCAAAAAATTCTCTCTCTGAGTATCTCCTTTTCTGATGATGATCCTTTTCTTTCTAGCAATCCCTGCACTCCTCTTATAGCCTTTGATTTCTCATTCCATCACCTCCTTTCCTGCATAAATCTATTCTGCCTTTATCTCACAAGGGAAAAATAGATGATGCTTTCAATGTTTGCCAGCCCCAAAAATCTACCCAGTGAACTACTCCATCTACTAGAAATAACTCCTACTATGTTTCCCTCTAGATTGATCATGCATTCCCAAATTTATGGCCCAAACTAAACTCTAATTCAGTTGGAAGTGTCTATACAAGACTCCCTATTCTATTGAAATGGAAGAGGACACTTAGTCAATTTCTCAAAGATTTGCTTATTTCTTAGGAGATACTAGAGGATGACACTTGGCACTTTCCACCTGATTTATCAAAGACACGTGACACTTTATGCTTTCCCTATATCCTGCTCAGGAATGCTCCACCTTTGACACCTATCGCAATCCACTTCTTTGATACTTAGCAATTTCAACAAAATAAGATTCTCCACATTCCTTACCTAAGCAACCTTTAAAAGGGGGAAGGATGTATGTGGTAATCTCTGCTTGCTCTTTAGCTATGCTTGTAGAAATATTTGGGATGTATGTTAGGCTCCTACAAATGGTGACACTTGGTAGCTTTTGCAATCCTTTGAAATAAAACTTCAGACCCACCACAATCTTTATTCAACAATGAAACTCAAAGATGATCTCTCAGATGTTGACACGTGGAGGCTTCCGTGGCTTCTGGAAAGATACGTGGCAGCCTCCACTTGTCTTCAACACTTAAAAAAATGAAATAATGCCTTACTGCCTTCCAAAAGGGGCTTGACCCCTTTGGTTTTTTGGACACTCCTTTGAACCACCTATTAAACCAAAATTGGTTCAAGGGTTCAATGGTTCAACGGTTCAACACTACGCACCATTTACACATAACCTGAGATCTTGAACCAAAATATTGAATCAAGGCATTGAATCACCCTATTGGACCAAGGCATTAAACTGACTATCTCTCGAATGTCGACACATGGTGACTTTTGCATTCTTCTAGAAAAATAGTCCATAGCCTTCCACGATAAATAGATGAAATGTGGGTACCGAAAAGGAACAGAGATGTTGACATGTGGTGCATTCTACTGAGATGTTATTAGATACAGGGCACAATCCATAGCCCTCTTGAAATTTATGAAAGGTGCCTCAGACGATGCCACTTGGCTGATTCTATATCTCAAAAAGTGACACTTGGCAGCTGCTGCTCAAATTTAATACTTGATAAAAAATGATACAAAAGAATCAAAAAGGGAAAAAGAACCCGTGTTCAGATGATGCCACTTGGCAGCTTCCACTACTCTTTGACACTTAGATGTAAAATGAATCAAGCCCACATGTTATTTCAAAATTCTACCATCACGACCAAGGTATGCAGGAACAAAATCTGTAGTGCGCAACCAAAAATCAGAATGCAACATAGAGTAAAATTTTTACTTTACATTTATATTTTTTAATATTGTATCCTCTTTTGCTTTGGGATGTTGACTTCAAAATCCTTTATCTAATGTTTGAGATAAAATAATCCATTTAAATATAAATCTTCCTCACTATCACTAAATTCTAATTAATCTATGCTATCTAGAATCCTATTACATGATTTCAACAAAAAACCTTATTTTTGCTTATTATCTATAATTTTTAATAGATTTGCTTAAGTCCCTAGATCAACAAATTTTGTTTTTACATATTTCAACTTCCCAATAGGTTTTACCCATATATAACCTATGAGACTTAGGGTAACTAGGTTGTATATATGAACATGTCATCCAATGGCCTCCCATTTAGATTGAGAAATCCTATTAATTGTGCTACCTAATTCAAAAAAATAATATGTAACTTTATATCCAAAAATTTCAATATCCATTCAAGAATAGACATCCAACAAGTTCTTGTTTTTCATGTAATGGACTAACCTTTTGGTTCATTATTTTCCTCTTTTTATAGTCTAGAAGGTTAAAAAATAACTTGATGATATTTTGTGATGTCCTAATTACATAGGGTGCTAACTAGCATTAGAAGATCCATCAAAGTTGTAGCTACTTTGTATTATTTTAGTGTGTGAATAATATACCCACACATTTATGCATTTAAATATACAACATCTCCTTCAAAATCATTCTAATTTTGTATATTATACAATAACTATTTTTCTCCAGACATTAGAACCTTCTCCTTAATAGGGTTTGAATACTTTTCATACCAAACCTTTATGATTAGAGGCTCTTGGGGAATATCCAAAGGTTTCATAAGGTGTGATTTATAATGGGATGTCCCACTATGTGATATATTTCACATAAATACATCTTAATTTATAATAAATGATTCATATTAAGTTGTTCCTTATTGTACTCCATGCACCATATAGATAGTTTGGGCATGTTTCTCTCATGAAATTATTCCATCTTGTGCAAGACAACATTTATCATAGCATCAAATTTGTATCAATTTTTGTAATTTATCCATATTATTTTATCTAATCAACATGTATTGTATATAATAAAGCATCATCCTTTCAAGAAAACTACATTTGTGTGATGTAAACTAGATCCTAGGTCACAGGGTTTATACAAACCAAGCAACTTTGTTTGTGTCTTACAACTATATATTCACTCATTTTATTACATTTGAGAACCTAAAGTCATAGTCCTATACTGTTTATCCTAATTTATAGTGAATTTTCTTAAAGTCCTAAATGGTTTGGATTGTAAAGTTTTACATCTTGAACTCCTGAATCAGTTTATTCTTAACATATTATAAGGCCATTGTAGATGGACTATTTTTGTATACAAATTTTATAGTTATTCTTATCTAGTATCCTACAATATTTTATTTCTTTCCATCATTAGTGACAACACATTTAACCTACCATTTAATTTTATAGGTTAAAAATATTGTTCTAGGTTAGCAGTCCCATCATATGGTGTCGAAGTTACAAAAAATCATGGATTTAGAGTCATGTTTCCTATGATTTCACTTCAAACAAATAGATACTTTGGATTAAAATTAAAATGTGTCTTAAGGTTTATTTCATATATATTGATATAAATATTCTTTTAATTTTTAATCAACTTCTAAGTTTGTACACTTAGATTTACAAATTTGTCTATGAAATGGTCAAACCACTTATTCTTCCTCTCAGCTTATACACTACTTAATCTTATTGATAAAATATGCACAAGGGATGTGTCCCCTTGGAATGAATGATATTTTTCTAGGGTATCTCCCTCACTTAAACTTGAAACTAAATTAATTCTATGATGTATCAAAAAAAATTCAAGTCTTTTTCCTTCCTCATCTCCAAACAATATCCTCCCATACAACTATTTCCTAAAACTTCCATATAATTATTTTGGTTGCTTCTTTGCAACCTCTCTAGGTTATATTAAATTTTTTTCTCACTTTATTCAATTCACATTCCCAATCTTGTAAGTTCCATTCAATATCTTTGGCATTTTAGTTCCTTTAAGTACTTTGATTTCCCATTCTGCACATTATCTAGATTATATTTGAGGTATATTTCCTACTATGTTATTAAAATTATCTATTATACTTTTGTTTTCAATTACATAAGGATAATTGTATTTATTCCATCAATTTTGTTTTTTTCATTCTCTTTCAATCCTTATAAACATTTTTTCTTTCTACCTATATACATCCTCCATATTTCAGGTTCATGATCAATTTCCTTCTCTCAACTCCTCACCATGCACCTCCTTTTAGTATGCATCCATGTAGTACCTTAGATGACTAATCCATATTATCTAGGATTGACACCATATCCTTCTCTATAATCAAAATATTCATAAATAGTCACTATATAAATTTTCCCCAAATTCTTCTTATAAAGAAATATTTTTTATCTACAAACATAACATACCCTTGCATGTAAAACTCAGTGATGTGTTTGTCAATAGTGGTTTTTATCAAATAGTCTATCACACACATCCAATTACTGTCTAGGTGTCTTAGTTTTCCTAAATTTTCTTCGGTCCAAAAAAAGGGCTTCATCTATCTTAGCCTAAATTTATAATATTAAATTACATACAATTGGGTAGATATCAATTAGGGAAACTCACACTAGAAAATTTCTTACATTTTTCCATGAAAGTGCTTAGTTATAATTTATTTTGTATTTATTCTAGTTTATATAGCTTTCTCTTCTATCAAATTATGAATTATATCATCCAACCATTACTATATATCTATTTTATCTAGTATCCATTTCAACATGTTTCAAGTTACAAACTCACCACACCATTGTTAGCTGAAATTCCTAGAAATTCCCATCAAAACATGTTAATTTTTTTTTATGTGAATTTATTTATAGATATAGAAACTCGGGTAGGGATATGTCATTTTTGTTTATCAATTATGTTCATACTTAGTGAATATTGATGAAACTCAATTTATATCTAGGAAACATCCATTATTTTTATATTAATAAATCTAGATTTGAATGGGATGGAGGACAAGTGTGCAAAAAAAAAACATAGACTAAATTCAATGAAACTATTAACATATATCTATATTATTATTTCATAAATAATAACTCTTTTCCTTTATAACAATATAATATTTGTAGATCTTCAAGAACTCTCTATCACTTTGCATCCTTTAATTTCTATCCTGAAGGATTATTTTCATCTTATTATTATCCTTTGAAATAAAAACATGTGCTATAATACATATAAAACATTATGCATTACACAAATATTATACATCTCCCACTTTTTTCTTATATATACTCTACAATTTTAAACTTTGATGTCCAATACTAATCATGATAAATAATAAAATTCAATAGAACAAGATCTTATATAAAAGATTAAGGATAGACCTACAAGAGATAACCATCAAGGATTTGGAGGAACACATTATATTATTTAGGATTTAATACAAAAAATATATCTAGTAAATATAACTCAAAAGAGATGGTGAATTAGGTCATAGATATAGAGTGTAGATTCATGTTGAAGAGTTTAGGTGACTTCATAGGGATGAAGAGTGAAAAAATAAATATGTTGGACAAAATAACATGGGTCTATAAAATTTTTGAGGATACTAAGACATGGAGAGTCAATGAAAGGGTGAGTATATGGAAACATGTGGTTTCCACACTACTATACAATGTAGTGTACTCATTGAGCTACTTTAATTGATATGGAAGTCTCAAGATTATGTGTCTAGTAGGATATTTTGAGTATCTAGCCTTGGGAAGATGATCAAGGTAATTAGGGAGTATAGAAACAAATAATAATGTAAACTATGTGAGATATATGTGAATAGTGTGCATAAACATGAGTGGAGAAGGAGAGCATAGGTGTTATTTTGCATGATGTGGAGGATGCACTAAAGAGGAGCTATGAAGAGCTAAAGTTAATAAGGATGAGGTGAATAAGTTAGCCTACACTTTGATCTAAGTTATCCCGAAGATAATGAGTAGTGTGAAATAATGTAATAAATAAGAGGGGAATATTTAGTTAAAAATATAATAGGGTCTGCAAAAGGATCTCCAGAGTCGATAAGGAGAGATTAAATAAAATAGAAAAGTGTCTAGGTGTGTGGTATGAGGCATGCAACAACATAAGTACAATGGAGAGAAATAAAAAACTTAATGAACTAAAACCCAATGGGAGAAGAATCTGAGCAATAAAAGGCAACAAAGAATTACTTGTCATAAGGGACCAAAATGAGATTTTCTTAGTGTGAGTAGAACCACATATAGGTGAAGTAGTCAAAAGTGTTAGAGTACAATGTTAATAATTATTAGTTACCTTATAGAAACTAAGGATAGTATATCACTAAAAATATTGGTAGATAGCATAGTGGTGTAATAGTTAGAAGACACATCAAGGGAATAAGAAGCAAAGAGTGTAACTAAAGGCTAGTAGATGTTAAACTTTAATGTAGATATAATAATAATTGGACATGCCAAAGGAGGTGAGAAGAATAGTATTTTGAGGAACTAGAATATAACACAAAATTAATCTTTGTGGTATCTAGTAGAGGAACAATGAATAAGTATAGTGGAGCTAACAAAGCACCAAAATTTAAGGTAACTATTTGGATCAAAAATTGGAAGGCATGTTAATGGTGAATAAGGTAGAGTTGAGATAAGTGAAACTAAGGATAGATAATCACTAAATATTTACACAACTATTAGGTTAAAAATAAACAAACATTAAAAAATATTTATTAGGGTTAGCAGTCCCATCATATGGTGTCAATATTACAAAAAATCATAGATTGAGAGCCATGTTTCCTATGATTTCACTTCGAACAACTAGATAATTTGTATTGAAATTAAAATGTGTCTTAAGGTTAATTACATATATCTTGATATAAATAGTTTTTTAGTTTTATATCAACTTCTAAGTTTCTAAACTTATATTTACAAATTTTTCTATGAAATGGTGAAACCACTTTTTCTTCCTCTCAGCTTCTACACTGCTTAATCTTATTAACAAAATATACACAAGGGATGTGTTCCCTTGGTATTAATGATATTTTTATAAGGTATATCCCTCACTTGAAATTAAACCTAAATAAATTCGATGATCTGTTAAAAAAATTCAAGTCTTTGTCGTTCCTCATCTCCAAATAATATTCTTCCATATAACTACTTCCTAAAACTTCCATCTAATTGTTTTGGTTGCTTCTTTGCAACCTCTCTAGGTTCTATTCATTAATTTTTATCACTTTTTTCAAATCACATTCCAAATATTATAAGTTCCATTTAATCTCTTTAGCATCTTAATTTCCTTTGAGTACTTTAGTCTCCCATTCTTAACATTATCCAAATTATCTTTGAGCTATATCTGCTCATGTATTATTGAAAGTATCTATTATTATTCTACTTTCATTTACATAAAGATAATTTTATTTCTTCCATCACTTTTTATAATTTCATTCTCTTTCAATCCTTATAAACATTTTTTCTTTCTACTTTTCTACGTCTTCCATATTTTAGGTTTAGGATCAATTTTCTTCTCTCAATTCCTCATCATGCACCACCTTTTAGTATGCATCCCTATAATACCCTAGATGCCTAATTTATATTATCTAGGATTAACACCATAGCATTCTCTACAATTATAACATTCATAAGTATAGGTAGTTACTATATAACTTTTCCTCAAATACTTCTTACAAAGAGATATTTTTTAGCTCTGAACATAATGTTTTACCCTTGCATGTAAAACTCAGTGATGTATTTTTCAATAGTGGTTTTTATCCAACAATATATCACACACATCCAATCACTATCTAGGTTTCTTAATTTTCCCAACTTTTCTTCAGTCTAAATAAAGTCCTCCATCTATCTTATCCTAAATGTATAATATTCAATTATATAAAACTAGATAGCTATCAATTAGAGAAACTCATAATAGAAATTTTCTTAGATTTTTTCATGAATGTGCTTAGTTATGATTTATTTTATATTTATTACAGTTTATATAGCTTTTTCTTCTATGAACTTGTGAATTTTATCATATAACCATTATTATAGATCTATTTGACCTAGTATCCATTTAAACATGTTTCAAGTTACAAACTCACCACACCATTGTTAGCTAAAATTCTTGGAAATTCCCATCTGAACATGTTAAGTTTTTTTATGTGAATTTATTTATATATTTAGAAACTCTGGTGGGGATATGTCATTTTGGTTTATCCATTATCTTCATACTTAGTGAATATTGATTGAAACTCACTTTATATCTAGATAACATCCATTATTGTTATATTAATAAATCTATATTTGAATGGAATGGAGGATAAGTGTGCACAAAAAACATAAAATAAATTTAATGAAACTATTAACATATATCTATATTAATATCTCATCGATTAGAACTCTTTTCCTTTACAACTATATAATATTTGTAGCTATTAAAGAAGGTTCTACCACTTTGCATCCTACAATTTATATACTAAAGGATTATTTTCATCTTAAGATTATCCTTTTAAATACAAAAATGTGTTATAATACTTACAAAACATTATGCATTACACAAATATTATACATCTAACACTTTTCACTTGTATATACTCTAAAATTTAACTTTGATCTCCAATATCAATAATCATAAATAATAAAATCCAATAGAGTGTGATATTATATAGAAGATTAAGGAGAGACATACAAGAGATAACCTTTAAGGATTTGGAGGAACACATTATATTACTTAGGATTTGATACATAAAAATTCTCTAGTAAATATAACTCAAAGGAGATGCTAAAGTGGGTCATGGATATAGAGTACATGTTCATGTTTAAGAGTTTAGGTAACTTAGTAGGTGTGAAGAGTGAAAAAATAAATATGTTAGACAAAACAACATGGGTCTAGATAGACTTTGAGGATAATAAGACATGGAGAGTCAAGGAAATGGTGATTATATGGAAACATGTGGTTTCCACACTACTATACCATGTAGTGTACTCATAGAGATAAATTAATCATTATGTAAGTATCAAGATCAGATGTATAGTAAGATATGTTGAGTATTTGGCCTTGGGAAGATGCTCAAGGTAATTAGGGAGACTATAACTAAATAATAATGGAAACTATGTGAGTTCTATGTGAATAATGTGCATAAGTAGGAGTGGAGAAGGAGAGGATAGGTGTTATTTTACATGATGTGGAGGATACACTTAAGAGGATTTATAAAAATTCAAACTCAAGAAGGATGAGATGAATAAGATAGCCTACACTTTAATCTAATTTCTCCCAGAGATAATGAGTAGTGTGAAATAATGTAATATATGAGAGGGGAAGATTTAGTAAGAAATATAATAGGGTCTGCAAAAGGATTTTGAGAGTCGATAAGGAGAGATCAAATAAAGTGGACAAGTGTCTAGGTATGTGGGAAGAGGCATGCAATAACTAAAGGAAAAAAGAAAGAGATACAAAATTAATGAACTAAAACCCAGTGGGAGAGGAATCTAAGCAATAAAAGGCAAGCATGAATTACTTGTCATAAAGGACTAAAATGATATTTGTTTAGTGTGAATAGAAGTGGATATAGGTGAAGTAGCCAAAGGTGTTATAGTACAATTTAAGAATTATTAGTTACATTAGACAAACTAAGGCTAGTAGATCATTAAAATTTGAGGTTGATAACATAGTGGTGTATTTATCAAAAGACACATCAAGGGAATAAAAAGCAAAGAGTCTAACTAAAGGCTAGTAGATGTTGAACTTTAATTTAGATAGAATAAGCATTGGACATGCCAAAGGAAGTGAGAAGAACATTATTTTGAGTAACTATAATATAACACATAACTACTTTTTGTTGGATATATTATAGGAACAATCAATAAGTATAATGGTGTTAAATGAAGCTAAGGCTAATAAAGCACCAAAATTTTAGTTAGTTATAAAGCACAACAGTAAAAAATGGAATGCATGGTGTATTTGTAAAAGGTATAAGCAATCCCACAAGAGTTGGAAAGAAATGGGGAACAAATAGGAGTATGTGGGGGAACTTTGTCAAGTGTCCACTAGGAAAGGAATGTTGAAGAGATTAGAGTAAAATATAGATAAAGGGATAAGAAGAGAATGAATAAAAACATAAGAGTGAAGAAGATGAGGAAGAGAAGGTGTTAGAACTAGCTAAAGGACTATTTTGGTGATTCAAAGAGGATTTGGTAAAGAGTGAAAAATGAGCTTAGGTGAAGCAGTAGGTGAATGGGAGAACCATAATTTAGTAAAGTGACCAAAAGGGTGCTTAAACGACTCAAACCAATGTAAGTAGGGGCTTATATTATAGTTACCTAGGGATTATAATGCAAGAGCATCCCAAGCAAAATTAAAATCTTTCATCACCAGGTTTTGAACCATAAATGGAATCACATGTGTGAAAAATTTTCATGTACATAAGAAGTAATATTAGAATTGGGAATAAAATAATCAAGTGTATGACTTTCACTATGGCACATAGAATCAATATTGATATGCATGTACATTATACAAAGTTTAAGTCAATTCATGAAATATTTCAAAGGAAATAAATATAATGAATAGCATTTAGAGGGAAGAATAAATTACATCATTGAGCATTAAAAGAGGCATATAACTTCCTATGCAACTTGAGGAAAATAGAATGAGTAGGAAAACCTTCTATATAGACTTAACCATTTGAATTGGTATCATGTTGGATATTAATACATAAAGTATTAGGACTAACATGATCTAATCCAAGTTTATTGTATCTATTTATTATCAGATCCACAAGACTCGAGGTTTGTAAAAGGAAAGTTTATGCATAGGGTAGGCCAGTTGGTGATAGTTATCCATTACTTGACTAGATGCACAGGTAACCTAGTGACACAACTATAAAATGGGGAGTCATGATCCATTTCAGTTTTTTTAAGGTCATGTAAAGTTGAAAAGGTGGTCATTTGTAGTTTAGAGTGTTTTTTAGATGAGATAAACTAAGTGAATAACTCTACCAAATTTAGATATGATAGGATGAGTGAGAGATGAGAGATATTTTAATGGATCCAAGGATCCCCTATGAAAATATTTAAAGATAATAATATCATGTATTTCCTATCAAAATAATGTAATATA
Organism: Torreya grandis; assembly: GCA_037957365.1. NCBI lineage: Eukaryota > Viridiplantae > Streptophyta > Pinopsida > Cupressales > Taxaceae > Torreya > Torreya grandis. The sequence goes on from JARHVA010001920.1 coordinate 2,706,495, forward strand.
GTTTAAGAATCATTGATTAGTTGATGGGTTCATGGAAAACATCCCTTCACTAGGAACCTGCATCATAACACTGCACTAGTACAATATTATCAAGCACATGATTTGACCTTATATTCAAAGAAATAACCAAGATTTAGCTCTTAAAGAATTATTTTTATTAACCTATGTTATTCATAGTTTAATTTTTATTTACATTTTTCTACCTTCTATGCATATCACTTGTATTCTTATAATTAATTTATAGTCTTTTGAGCTAACATTTCTTCCAAGTGATTTTATAACTCTCTAATGTTATAGTTTATCCTTACTTTATAAATAGCTTAGGGTTCCTTACCATCAGTCCAAGTACCTATTCTTTGTCCTTAGGTATTTTTTCATTATTATACTTTTTGGTTTTTCATTTTCTAAGTTCCATGGTAATACCTCAAGGATTCAACCAATATCTCCTCACAAACACACATCATCTTTATTTCTATGGTCACTTTCTCTTCATTTTTTAAAAAAATTGGCCATTTTTTCTATTTTATGATTATTTGGAAGATCTTATACATTTTTGACCTTCATGGATTTTTGACATCTTTTCTATGATTCATAGCTTAATCTTTTATATGCTTCATAGCTTTACCTTTTCTAAGCTTCACATATTTATCTTATTTACACCTATTGGACTTTTTAGTTTTTCAGTTATGTGATAAAACCTAAGGAATACAACTAGGCCCTCTTCACAAATTTCCATTATTATTCATATAGTTAGATACTCTACTTTTTCTCCTAGCATTAGCTATGTGTATTTTTATAAACATAAGATAATGGTTGAGAGTAGTGTTTTCTCACTTAGAGTTAGTTATATTATCTTGTGGTAAAACTATAGCAAATTATATACATGATCTCATTAGAATTTTAACCTCTTGTGATGATGTCTCAACTTATGCATCATTGTACCATCTTCCATTATATATATATATATATATATATATATATATATATATATATATATATATATATATATATATATATATATATATATTGTGATTGTGACAAGCCATTCATTCTATGCTCATTTCCATGATCTCACTATTTTTTAACTTCATTTTTTGGGTTCAGCAATTTTGGTTTTAAGATTGCATTATTTTATAAGGTGATATTATAGGATTATATATGCATCTTGGTCTCTAAGTTATCCTCTTTAGTGGCTAAGTGTAATATATATTTCTTTAGTCATCTTTAATACCCATTGTTGGTTTTACCAAATCCATATGGAGGAGGAAAATACAATATCCAAAAGAGTCAAAATCCATATTTTAAGAAAAGGATAAATATAATTTTATAAAACTCATTTAACACCAAAATACATGATCTTATTCTTGGAGCACTCCATATTATATTCAAATATCAAACTCTATTATTGGACTTATGATAGATTTGAGGTCTATTAGAGTGTAGTAGGAAAATAGAATGGAATAAGATGTCTCATATTTATCTATGTTACATTATAGTGCCACATAATTTATCACACATGTACCCAATATTCATAGTAGATTTATGTATCTATAATGGGTTTTAAGGATAAAATAACATATTGTGGGAAGGAAGGATCCTTTTATTTATAATGTACTAGCCTTCATGGGATGAACTTTATACTTCAATATTTAACCTACTTTCTAGGTAGGGTTCTCTAGGGTCATTTGTGTTGTAAACTCTTAGTTTTTCCATCACAATTTTAGTTTTGTTTTTCCACTAAAGACCATTATTTCACCTTGTTGATTCCTTATTTTCTCTCTTTCATCTTCCCCCTTTACAAGTAGGTTTGTTTCTAAATCTCTCCCATATTATTTATTTCCTATTCTTCATTTATTTTAGGCATGTTAGTGTTGGTAGGGTAATTCATCAAGGTTATATGAGCATTAAAATATACCATGTAATATACTAACATACCATAGATTATGATAATGCAATTTGATTTATTGAGCATTATATCATACTGAAAAAAGCCATAAACATATAAAAATGATTATAGTTTACATCATATATCCTTCTCTACATCATATTATCTCTAGTTAGTAAATCTAAACTATATACTATAAATATTGTATCTTATTTTATGTCAACATTTGGTGTGTAAGCCCAGGTCTTGACTTACTCATATCTAGAGGGGGGAATTGAGATTAGAAAATTGGTGGTAGATAAGAACATAGGGAAAATTTCTAATATGTATATATTTTGTGTGAAGAATATTTATTTCACCATATTTTAAAGGGGATTAGGAACCTAAGGATGGTATAAGCTAAGAAGGGATATCCAAGGATAGATAAATATAATATGTGATGGTTGGGATATATATGGATAAAATTAACAATGTATTAGAGTAAGAGTTAGTGATAATGAAAGGGACTAGAATTACTAGGGAAATTAGATAAAAAAAAGAAAATAAAGAAAAGAAAAATGAAAAAGTGTGAGAAAAAAAGGAGGAAGAGATAATATATGACAATACACACCCCTCATCTAGAAAATATTGTTTGAGAATATGAATCTCTTGAGCTATTAATCATCCCTCGTGCCATTGAAAAATAAATTAAAAAAATATATAGATGAAATTGTAGAACACAAAAAATAAGAATTCATGGAAAGAATAATGATTCAAAATACCATGGAGTATATAACAAACACATTTAAACATATATTCCATATCATGGAATTTAAAAACTATCTATAAAAAAACATATCCCATATCATAGAACAAGTCAAATATTTTTCAAGTTATATATTACATATTATAGAAATGGGTTAAAAAAATATACCTTGGAACATAGAAATACCCCCATGAAGTTAAATTATTGGTTAATCAATAAATAACTAAAATAACTACAAAAAGGCATATATTATGGTTGGTAAGGAGGAAATAAATAAAATAAAGGTGGGTATTATTAAGGATAACAAAAATATAAATAACATGGATAGGAGAGAAGGTCGGTAACATGTTACAGATGTGTAAAAAAGGACATATAGTATAGAAATGTGAAAATGATAAACAAACTCAATGTGTATCTTATAAGGAAGATGAGACACATGATTCTTATTTTTATATTTCAACTCAATTCTACAATAAAAAAAGGAAAAGAGAAGAGGAGTTAGGAATGGCACCATCTAGAGATACATCTCACATGTGGAAGATAAATAATATTCCTAAGCTAGAAAAAAATACCAAAAGATACAAAATCAAAATTTCACTAAAGAATAAGTAAATGAATGTTTAAAAATGAAATAAAATAAAACAAACCAATTAGAAAATATCAAGGAAATATACGATGAGTATAATTTTTCAATAATCGAAGAAGAAATGCAGGGTCTAACAAAAACTATGGAAGGAAAAATAGTAGAATAAGAAGATCTACATATGGAACATGAGATTACATTAATAGAAATAGATGATAATTCTATGGCTATAACATTGGCTACTTCATAACAATAAGTTGTCTCAACACTCACCAAAGTAAAAATATTATAGGCTGAATAGACATGGCAAGTAGAAGAGAAACAAAAACAAGAGTAAAATAAAAAGGAAAATGAAAGATCAAAAGGTAGAAAGAGAAAAATATTGAGACAGTTAATTTTTAAAAGAGATAAGTTAAATTTCAACATTTTATGAGGATTCCATGGAGTAAATGGAAAAAAAAAGTATAAGTAGAAGAAAGAATAAAAGAGAAATCATGGATCACATAAGACTTAGAGTTAACACTAATTATTCTTAAACCAAATATGAAAGAACAAAAGGCACAAGATAAAAATTATTGGATGGAAAAAGTTACAAATGAGGATAAAAATGTACATATAACTAAAATAATATGGATAAAATCAACAATCTTATTAGATGTGAAAGTTGGTAGCAAGGAAATATGTCACAAGTTGTTGGATCATGGCATAGATGTGAATTTGATATTACGATATACATGGGAGGACATAGGAAATATGACCTTAATTGTGATAGATTATGATATAAAAATGCTATGTGGCACATGACAATAATCCATAGGGATATTAAAAGGAGTAGAAATTGATTTTTTGGGTATCGCTAAAATAATATATTTTAAAGCCATGGAAACATATCATAATCAATCATCATACACAATACTATTAACATTGGAATGGTTTGTTGATTCTAATGGTATATTAGAATCTAAAAAATAAGAGATAAGGATGGAATTTACTATAGTATCCCACTTACTAGTAAGAAGGGTTATGGAAGATGAATGGACCATAACAAATGAGAAAGATGAAAGTGAGCAGGGTGAGATTTATGGTGTTAATAAAAATATTGAGCTAAACAAAAGTTATTAACTATATTAAGAGGTTAAGAATTGGTTTGAGGGTAATCATTTTAAGATAATGCTAAAGGCATTATACTATGATAATCAAGAGAGCCCAATATCTAAAAAGACTACCCCAAAAAGATAAAGGAACATGTCATGAAATAAAGTTACCATAGTACAAAGTGAAAAGAAGGAGAAAATAACATACAAATAAGGAATAAAATCACAAGAGGAAAAATTAATATAGAGGTGAAGAATATAATGTCACATATGAATAAAAATAGGTGGCTGTAAAATATGACAAGGAATAAGGGAATGATGCTGCAAAAAGAAACATAGATAAAGCCACAAAGTGATTTAGGTATATTATAGATAAAAATAATCACTTTATAGGGGAAGATTAATTTACCATGGATATAAATAAATAACTATAGAGGGAAATATGATGTGATAGTTATTTTCATCAAACTTGTCTTGCGTATGTGGATTTTTTTTAGGTTTTGGGATAATTTTGGTAGGCTTATTATTCTTGGTTATATTAGCATTGAAATATACCATAGAAGTTGCTAAAATACCATATATTATGATACTATGTTATTTATTGATCATTATATCATACTAAAAAGGTTGTAAACATATAAAAATGATAATAATGAAGCATATATAATAGTTTACATAATAAAAACTAATATATATGATGATATATGTAAGTATACTCTAATTAGTAGTGATTAGGATAATAAGTGTATACAAGTGGTTTACAAAAGTAATGATGGGGGAATATATGTAACCTTTATCATTTAAAGGGTATATAATGATGTAAATGGTGTGAATATAATCGTCATCACAAAATATCACATCCAATTATCATATCATATCATATTACCATTTTATTTAAATTTCATATCATATGTATATAATGAAGGTAATGTAAGAGAAATATATGTGTAGTATTTATTTCAAGTTAGTATATCCTTCTCTACATCATATCATCTCTATTTAGGACATGTAAACTATAGATTATTAAGTTATCATTATGACAATGTTATCATTTTCCATCTTTTAATAGAATCTACATCATTGTTTTGTTACATATTTATATGATTTATCTTCCTTATGTTTGGGACATTAGACTTTATATTCATTTTTATAGGCATTGAATCTCATTTTTCCCTTTTGTGCTTTCATGTTCCACCCTTTTTATAGACCATTCAGTCCCATTTCAATTTTCTTTTTTCTTGGGTTATTTGGTTCTATATTATCCATAGTGTGATGGCTTGTTGATTTTCTTTTTTTCTCAAAAAATTTTAGGTTATTAAATTTTGTATAATCCCAACTATTATGGATTTATAATTTTCCCTTATTTTTATTTAATTCCATGGATATTGTTTTCTAATTTAGCCTTATAAATCTCAGCTTAAATTTTTTTATTATTTTTGTAATGATTTCTGAGAATTTTGATTTACCTCAATTTGTTGACTATGTTGCCAATGAAAGTATTGATTTTATTCCACTTTTAGCCTTGTATCTTTATGGTTTAGAAATTTAGTTATTTCACCCATAAAAATTGAGACTATGTTATTTTCATGCATCATTTATACACAAAGGTAAGTCAATGTGTGTATTTTTTACTTCATTTTTTCATTTATCAGCATGTTTTTTTACTTATGATATCATATTTCTATGTATATTTCATAAAACGCCATCATGTGTTACATTATCATGACATGTGATGAGATATAGGTGGGGCATATTTATACACATGATATTTTTCATATTTATCACTTTAATAGTAGTTTTTCTTGCAAGGTTTGTTGGTGCACCAATCTCCCTAAGTGCACATCCTAAGGAGTGCATCAACAATGACGTGGGATTGGTTTGTGTTATTTTCTAAAATATTTTTGTATACTATTGATTCATACCTCCATTATTACTAGTATAACCTATTGTGAATCTCTTTCCATCTTACCTCTCCATCTTATTTTTGTTTGGTTTTGTTAGCCACTCTAAAGTCCTAATAAATCAGCATAGCCAATCTAGTATATTACATGTCTATCTCTCCATGTACTATATCATCCTGGCCAATACATTTTTGAGTTTTTTTTTTCCTTGTTTAATGTATCAACCTATTTTATATAGTTCAATGTTATCTAACATCCCATTAAACTATATCAGCTTGGCCAATACCATTAGCTTAGTGTTTAGTATTACTTTTGATTTTGGAGACCCATATATGGGTTCATAATATTAATTTATCACAAAAAAAAAATATACTCTATTTTCAATCACATTTATGCTCTTAAATTAGTAAAATGAGGGGGTAGAGGTTAAAATTGTATACTTGGAGGTATATTCTTACTTAAAGTAATTTCAATCTCAATTGGAGAAGTTGAACTAAGGAAGTACACTTTAAAGTTCTAGATTAAGGATACCTATATTTTCATGTTTCCATTTGAGGTATTCATTTTATAACATCTCTTGAAAAGTTCCAATAAATCTAAGTGAAATATTAATGCACAAAAAAGTCGCTCCAAAGGTGAGTATATCTATCCTTATTCTCCTTCATTTATTTATTTAGTAGATATATATACTTTTCTTATTGTTATAATAGATTCATGTTGTTTTCCTTTTCTGTGTGTATTTTTATACCAAACAATTCGATATAGCTATATGGATTCTTAGGATTTCCATTATCACCTTAGGTTACATATACCACCCATTGGTTGACCATTGCACCACTTATCTTCTTTTAGCTTAGTGTTTACATCTATCTTATATATTATTTTCCCTTTTTCATAGGTACCTTACATGAATTATCCTTATTATATCTTTTACATGCACATTTTGTTACCATTGATACATCATTAATTTATCTTTGGATATATTTATAAACATACCCATATCTTAATCATTAATATATTTAAGATTTGATTTTCATTTACTATATATACAACCAACCCAAGCACCATTGTTGTATTATCCAAGAATATGTAGGCTCTTTATTATTGAACTCTTATTTGTATCCTAGTCTATAAAGAGAAATAAATTTGTTGCATTGGTAATCCTAGCTCACACATACAAGATCCACTTCATGTGTGCATTAAACATTTTTGTGGATAAAATTAAGGCATTGACTAGCAAAAGAATAAACCTATATAATGCAGTGAGTCTAAGGACAACTTAAGTATATATTTTTATAAATTATAACATATATAACTATGATACCGATGACTACAGTTTTGGGTCCTATAGTAAGAATTCAAATGCATCCAAAATGTTTTTGTGTGTTCTTTTCAAATCTAGTAATTAAATATTTTTTTATTTAGATATTTTCTATAATATCCTAAGGCCTTGATTTTTTTATTGATATTCACTTTTGACTAGAGATACCAACTAGTTCTAGAGAATAAATTGGGGGCCCAATCCTTGAGAACTAGTAAACCAATATAAATGAATACCACTTGATTACCTAGAAACCATTGATTAAACTCAAACAACAACATACATCCTATAAATTCAATATGATATTTGAAATTGGGTGTGGATATGAAAATAAATGACTTTACCAAACTTTATGCATATAATTGGCATCCTAATGCCTTGATTAACCATAAGGAACTAATATTAATTCATGAACAATTGTCCACAAAAACTTTCTTCCCTTGAACATCATTGATCATGATGCTAAAGAAGAGGATGATTATTAGATCAAAACATAATGTCATAATTTATAATTATTCCATGGGAAACACCACAAAGAGTTTCATATTTAGTTTAGGATTCAAAATAGTTTCAATGACATGTATTAAATGATATGTTTTCTCTTGATGATGGTGATTTTTCTATATCTTGTAAGTTTTGCATGATAAATTTTTGATGTTGGGGTAAGGTACTCATGAGTTATTTAAGAGGGATTTTTTAAGGCATGGTGTTAATTTATTATATCAAATTATGTTATTTATTTTTTCATTAGAATCATAATGATACTTTAGTTGAAAGTAAGAATATGCTTTGGGAGCTTTGATAATAGGAGTTTGATCCTTGGGTTGAAACTATGTTATTATAGTGGTTGAATTAATTTATATTAATTTTGTTTCAATTTTACATATATAAATGAGTGCCATGTCTCCTTAAAATCAATTTTTTAGAATTTTTAAATAAATAATTATGAGTGGGATTAAGTTGGTAGTTGACATTTTTAATTTAACATATTCTAGACTGGTGTAATATTTGTCATAATTTATTTCAATTGCACCTACAAAGTGTTGTGCCCTAACAAACACACCCCAATATAAAATTTTCAAATAAGGGACCAATATTAATTGAATATCCATTTTAGGTCTTATAAAGTATAAGTCTATGTTGCATAAGTTATAAAAACATGAGTTCAAGGAATTCATCTGATGCTTAAGAAATTAACTTAACTATCTTGGTTTCTAGTTGTTTGTTTAATGCAATACATAGGTTTCATATGTATATATATATATATATATATATATATATATATATATATATATATATATATATATATATAGATATGTATATATATGTATATACATATATATATGTATATATATATACATATATATACATATCTATATATATGTATATACATATATAGATATGTATATATATGTATATACATATATATGTATATATATATACATATATATACATATCTATCTATATATATATACATATATATACATATATATAGATATATGTATATATATATGTATGTATATATATCTATATATATGTATATATATATATAGATATGTGTATATATATATATATATACGTATATGTATATATATATATATGTATATATATATATATGTATATATATATATATATATGTATATATATGTATATATATATATATATGTATATATAGATATAGATATATACATACATACATATATACATACATACACACACACACACACACACACATATATATACGTATGTGTGTATATATATATATGTATATGTATATATATATATATATATATATATATATATATGTATATATAGGGAATTTCCAAAGATAAAAGGAATATATATATATATATATAATCCATACTATGATTCACTCTTCATATTTGATTTCCTTTAAGTGCTTAGTTTGGGGTTCTAATTTATGATTTAAATGACTAACTAAACTGACATGTTATCATGTTTAGGAGTTTATTTTTCTTTTTCACATTTTAAATGGGTTATTTTCTACTTAGATATTTCCTATACTATCCTATAGTTCACCCTTGCCACATGGCATCTTTACACTCATTCATAACTCCTATTTGAAATCATAAGTCACCCCATTGGCCAAAAATGATGTCAATAAAATTACTTGTACTAAAACTCCCATGAAAGTAGAGTATAAATAATCATCTATGTGTCACCATCCCATTCACCCAACCTCCCAGAGGTGACATCATCATGGACATTTGTACGAATGATCTTGGGAAAATAAATTATCGATATCTATCAATGTGTCGCCATACTGCTAACCCAAAGGTGATGTCATCATGTACCTCTGTATGGATGCATATAGTTAAGTGGATCATAGAGAGCTATCCACATGTCACCATCCTACTAACCTAGAGGTTAAATCATCATGGACCTTTATACATATACATCTGGGCAAATAAATCATTAAGAACCATTCACTTGTCACAACTCACTGACTTGTGGCCCTAAAAAATAAAATACAATAAATCACACCTTATCCACTAGATTAATAACAACATACAAGCACATGTCATCCAAAGCCACATAATAAAATATCAAATACACCATTGCTAAGTTTGAAAGAGTGGAAAAGAGACATTTGTCATATTTAGATTACTAAACATCCAATAACATGTAGAATAATCCACATGAAATGACTAATCATGGAAACAAAATGAAATTCATTATAGCCATTAATTCACATGAATCAATGAATTGATGCATTGAATTCTCAAAGAGACACAACTAAAGACATATATCTAAAATTCTATTGTCTATTTAATTACATTTATTTAAAACATATTAGTGCACACTATGAATCTAGAGTTATCTTTTGCTGAATAAATGGTTGAATTTTCATAGAGAAAAGGATTTTTAAACCAAATATTTAAAGGTAACCACAACTCACATTCTATTTCCCTCTACATACTTTATTACAGAGTTGAGTAAATTTACATATACAACCTTTGATTCAGTATCCCTAAAAAAATAATTCAAGCATTATTCTTCCATTTTGGATGTAGTCTAGGTAGCCAAACCTTAAAAATGTTGATAACCAGTTATCCATCTTCACACAGAGATACATAGATGACCTATTGATCATCAAAACAATGGGTATCCTCAACATTTAAACCTTTATTTATGCATGTTTAGTGTATTTTTTTTGTTACCTTTGATTCCTAACTATGTTTGATTTATTAGTGTACTTCAGTAACTTTTAGCAGACATTAGTATTTTGATTTATTTTCCTATCTAAGTTCAAGTGCTAGTCTTGAAGAGTCTCATCTTGCGTGGTTCACAACCTCTTTTCTACCCTTCATTTCCCTCTTTTTTGAGTTTATTTTGAGATTCATATCCACCTTACTTATGACCATCATCATTTCACTCATTTTAATTATATCTAGGTTCATCCATATCAAACCCATATGTGGTAAAAAATATTCTTCACTCACTGCTATTCCACCAACATGTTATAAAATTGAATACACTATAAATCATTCCTTGGAGGGAAATACTTTCACCAACCAGATATTTTTTAGGCTACCTCATGATACCCCTTGTGTGAATAAAACCCACATCAACATAAGGTAATTAAATTGGTTTTATAATGAGGGCTTACACCTTCACCTCTAATTTTTTGAAAAGGTCATTTGAGTTACACTAGAATATCACAAAATATTAAAAAGGTAAAACTCATATACTCACTTACTATTCCCACCATTTTAAAACCATTAAAAATTTAGGTCTAATAAAGGATCTAGGAGAGAACCCAAGGCTCAATCATTCTCTCTAGGCAAAAAATCACATCTTCCAATACTCCCGATGGCCCAACCTCAACTCTAGATTCCAACTTAGGATCCAACCTAGCTAACTGGTTCTACAATCAATGTTGCTAGAGATATCCATGACTTACCCAAAAACTTAGAGAAATATCTACATTATTTTTCTCCATTGAGAGATAGGACTGTAGAATAACATATCAAGGCCTTTAAAACTAATCTAGAATATTAAGTGGAACCCATGAAGATATGGTATGCAGATTTTTTCCTTTCACATTACAAGATTCAACCTATGACTAGTTCCTTAATATCCTATAAGGTGCCCTTAGTTATTTAGAAGGGTATTAAAACACTTTTTGGCACAATTTGACCATGTCATTAGTGCAAGTGTTGTATACCAATACTTCACAATTATGAGGCAAGAAACTAATGAACTAATTCGAGCCTTCAATTCTATATTTTAAAACATGTATATAAAATTGGAGACTACCTGCATAAATCATGAGGAGTTGGCCCTTGATATGTACAAAAATGCATTAGATCATGTGACTATTATCTTTCTACACATAGCTATTGGTATTGATACATTGCCTTTAGCCTATGTTAAAGCTATCAATATAGATAAATAATTGAATCCTCAGCTAAAATCATTGGCCTTATTCAACCTTGATTCTATGTTCATATATTTCTATCCAATTCATGTGTAAACTATAATAGTATCACCCAAAACTAGAGTCAAGTGTATAACTAGTCACCTTTAACCTAGGTTCCACCCAATCAACATATTAGATTACTAGATAATTTTACCCCTAACTAAATAAACCTAAATTAGTATTGTATACTAGTTAGTATTAATACAACACATGGTACCAATTCTAATTCCATAAAAAAAATATTTGGAATTAATCCAAATGATGGTAAAAAAATTGAACAAGTTCTCGAACATGCAAATGTGTCGGGGTGAAATTGGAGGATAAAATACTAATCAGATCTTTGGATTATAGAGATATAATAGACCTTTTAATAGGTATATAAATAATCAATAAAAATAATCACCATATAATAGGATGTCATAGATCAACATCATGGAAGTAACCCTTGTTAATTGGTGTAGGGTTCATAACATAATGCAACATGGTAAATTAGACTACACCAAATTATTTACTAATTTTGAGATCTTTTAGAATGAGATGGATAGACCAGATAATTTTGATAATCAATCAAATCCATCTTCATCTAATTCTCTATGACATCCCAATATAATAATGGTCTTTGAGACTTAAGACTCCCCTTTTTGGTGGAAGATAAAAATGAACTTGAGGATAATACTAATGAGATCTATGACTTCCAATAGTACCATTAGGTGAGGAAAATTTATAATCTTAGGAGCATTTATCTTGTGACTACTTAAATGCCTCCTTATAACAATACTACTCCACCTCATAATCCCAATGCCAATAACAATCTGCTTCCTCCCAAGGAGAAGGACCAATTACAAAGCATAATACATTTTTAGTTTTCTTACACCAATAATATATCTAAGTATGAAGATCTAATTCTAATCCTAAATTTTTAACTAAAGCATAATATCAAGAAACTATAAATACTTGGTGACTCTAAGATAGTTTTGAACCAAATTAGAAACAAATATAAGTGAAACTCACTTATTTACATAATTCCAAGCACTGAGCACAGAACATGATTGATTCATCTAAAGTATTTAGCATCAAATCCATCCCAAGGGAAGAGAATCAAACAACAAACTCATTAGTATCTTTAATTACTAATCTAACACCACTCCAAGAGTTTAAAATAGATAAATTATCAATGGAACTGGTTCCTTAGCCTTTTATCTCAGAAAACATGAATAAATTCTAGGTGAGATGATCAACAAATTATGAAATTCATGAATATTTATGGATATTTTCAAGCCTAGATAATAAATGAATAAGATGTCAAGCTAATGTTTATTTAAGACATGGGAGAAGATGGAATTTAGAAACCAAAGGAGAATAGCATCCCTCTGGGCATGGTCTCTTTAGAATGATTTTTTGATGTAAATCCCTATGCTCAAAAGTAAAAAAAACAAGTAATAGAGTTTGATTTAATCAAAGAGAACATGGGAATTGACCAACATCCCCAATTTGTGAATGTGGGATTGAGTTTCATAAAGAATTAAAATCAAAGGTTGAGGAGATCTCTTTCAGAATACAAATATGGCATTGCATGGACATACGAGGATTTGAAGATCATTAAACCTATGGTGATTACCCATACCATTCCCCAAAATTCATAGCACAAGCCTTTCAAGCAAAGATAGAGGCTAGTGGATCCAGCATAGTAACCTATTATATAAATTAAATTATAGAATCTATTATATTCCAAAATTATTTTATTAATTAGACATTCAATTGGGTATCCAAACTAGTACCAATCAAAAATAAAAATGGAGAAATTAGACACTGTGTTGATTTCATAAACCTAAACAGAGTAATAAAAAAGGATAATTACCTTATACCTTATTTGGATGAGGTAATTTAGATGGTAATTGGATCTCAGATGATGTCTTTCTTGGATGGATTCCTAGGCTAAAATCAAGTACCAATTGAAGTAGAAGATAGGATGAAGATTGCCTTCACCACCAAGTGGGTGACTTTCACATATAAAAGGTTTAGCCTAATTAATGTGGGATCCAACTTCCATAGAGAAATGGATTTTTCCTTACAAGGACTGGTAGGGAAGTTCATCATCATCTATATGGATGACTTCACTATTTTTTCAAAATATAGAGTTGATCACATAGAACAACTACAATTTTTTTTTATAGATGCAAACAATATGGGATCTCTCTAAATCCAAATAAGAGAATATTTGTAGCTAGTAAGGTAAATATTTTGTGCCATATCATCACCAAACATGAGATGTCCATTGATCCATAATGGGTTTAGGTCATATCTAAGTTGACCCCAACCAATCATAATAAATAACTAAAATCTTTCTTTGGAAAGATTAATTTTGTGAGGAATTTTAATTATGGTTTTGTAGAGATTATCAATCCACTGAATGTTATGTTGAATCAATTTTCTAAGATTGAGTGGAAAATAGAGGACATGAAAGCTTTCTTGGACATTAAGAATTTGACCATCCAAGATCTATTTTTGATTAGTCTAGATTTAAATAAACGTTTTTATCTTTATTTGTTCACCTCAGAACATATTATTGATACAATGCTTACACAAAAGGTGGAATAAAATGAAAATCCCATTGCCTTCATGAGAACCAATCTAAAGTATGTGGAGTTTAAATACTCCATGATTGAAAAAAATAATATATACCTTAATTAAATCATAAAAAAAATTAGGCATTATATTCTGAGGGCTAAAAACTACACCATTGTCCTAGACCTAGTTGTCAAGCTCACACTTGGTTAGAATGAGCTGGGTGGAAGAAAATGAAAGTGGATGTACATACTTTAGGAATTTCCCCTAGATATTAGACCCACTAAGATGGAAAGAGGCTAGGGAATCATCTAGATCATGACTAAAAGTTATCCACACATCCACATTGAACATATCAATAAGGGTTAGTTAGCTAGTGGATAATGATAATCATATATTATCCATTACCTGCATTTAAGAACATGCCCTTCTAAACTAAATAGAGAGCAAAGGCTAGCCCATAAGCTCAAATAAACTATTACATAATCAATAAATGAGTCTTGTATATAAAAAATTATAAGGGAATCTATCTAAGGTGAATTTCAAAAGAAGAGGCTATATATATTCTAAACAACTTACATTAGAATATAGGTAGTGGGAATCCATTAGGAAACACAATAGATCATAACATTATGATAATGTTATATTACTTGCCTATAATCTTTTATGATTCCCACAATAATGTTAGGACCTATCATGACTCTTAGGTATTTATGAAAAGAGAAATAAATGTTTTTATACCTTTGAAACCATTTATTGAAGGACATCCCTTTGCCTAATGGGGCCTTGACTTTATTGGGATGATAAACCCAAACTCCTCAAAAGGGCATAAGTTTGTCCTCATAACTACTAAATAATGTACCAAGTGGACAAAATTTGTAGCCATAAATAACTATATATAAATTGATGTCATCAATTTTGTATAATAAAATATACTTACCAAGTTTAACACTCTTATTTACTTAATTTATGATAATGGTACATCTTTTCAATTTTATAAATTTTTAGAGTGAGCCTGTGAAAATCAAATCACAATCAAGTTCTCTTCAAACTAATACCCATAAGGAAATGGATTAGATAAATCCACCAATAATAATTTGATGGATTCCATTAATAAATATACTCAAGACAAACTAGGATAATGGTGTGTCTTATTGAAATATGCACTATTGGTAGTCAAAACTAGGCACAAGTAAGCCCTCAAGGTTTCACATTATATACTAGTGTATAAATGACAACCAATCTTTCCCATTACTCTAAATATGCCTATGTACTAATTAATGTAGGATTATATATGAGAATAATAAAGGATATAATCTATAATATTAGAGATAGTCTAGATGGAGGATGCAAGAGCTAAAGCACTGCACATATTTAGTAAACATCAAGATATTGTCAAATAGTGGTTTGATAAAAGATCCAAGATTAAGGCCTTCATGATTTTGGAATTAATGTTTTTATGGGAGAAATCACATGAAAATAAGGGAAAACAAGATAAGTTAACTCTTTTATGGATTGTACCATAGCAAGTATCAAATATCCTTGGTGATAATACCTTTCAATTAAAATACAACCAAGGTAATGACTTAGCCTTTCCAATCAATGGAAATTTTTGAAGTACTATTTCATGGCTAATCCAATTGGAGATGGAATTGAGTAAATTGTAAGTGGGGAATTATACTAGGGTTATATTATATTTCTTTCTTTCTAGATTAGATTTATTGCTTTCTAAAGTAGTTTTCCTATTTTTTCGTTTTAGTTTCAGTGTATTGGTAATTATGATTTACAAGTTAGTTTTATCAATTGAAAAAAAGACTCATTGATTTCCTATGTTGGAAATACAAAAAATGACATGCTAAAAATATAGGAACAATATATAAGGGAACACAATTGGTATTCACAATGATTGATTCTGATATACTAGACCTTCTAGAGTTAAGGTATGTATTGTGATTAAATTAGGCACTACTTGGGATTAATATGTCTACTAGAATTCTAGGATTTGCTCTAATATACTCATAAATTTTTTATAAAACTTTCCATTTACTAGGGTTAATTTCATTATTCTATGCTAAACTTGGGTGAATGATAATAAACATAGGACCAAAGACACATTGATAGGGATGTATTGATAAAATATTTTTTATTATATATACACCTAGCCAATGGTTGTTTGTAACCCTTCTCTATCTGAGGTATAATAATAATAATAATAATAATAATAATAATAATAATAATAATAATAATAATAATAATAATAATAATATATGATGGGTGATTCAAAAAATATCTACTACACTAAGGATGCCTAGTTGACAGTAGAACAAAGCTTTGATTGGAATTAGAGGCATCTATTTTGGGGGTATGCACACTTGGATAGTAGTAGATCAATTTCCATGTTTTCTTTATTGTTTGGTTAAAAAAATTATAAATCAAAACAAAACCTACATTGGTTATTCACCTCTTCGGTAAAACTTTCATAACCAAGACGAGTTGATTTCACTAGATCATACACAGATCCTAGGAATGGAAAGGGTTAGTATGATGCATGAGAAGGTAAGAGTATATTTTATAGTTTGGTTTACTTATTATTTCTTTGTGGAATTTAATTTTTGTCATGATGCATTACCAAAAATATGGGTCCTCAAAATACTCATGAGTATTTCCCCCTATGAGTCACCATTTGTTGTGTCCTAATACACACACCCCATTCTAAAATTTTAAAATAGAGGCATAATATTAATTCAATAACATTTTTAGGTATTATAAATCATACATATATGATACACAAGTTTGAAAACATGATTTCAGGGAATTCATCTGATGCTTAATAAATTATCTTGACTATTTTGGTTTCTAGTTATTTGCTTAACACAATACATAGGTTTCATCTCATTGTTTGCAAGTTATTTTCAAAGATAAAATGAATTGGATTTATATCTAAGCCATAATATTATTTAATATTCTCCTTCAATTTCCTTTCAGTGCTTACTTTAAGGTTCTAATATATTATATAAATGGCTAATAGGACTATTGTGTTATCTTTTTTGGTAGGTTCATTTCCTTTGTCATGTTTTAAATAGGTTATTTCATATTTAATCATTTTTTGGACCATCTCAAAGTTAACCCTTGTCACTTGGCATATTTCCACTTATATAGAGCTCTAATTTGAAATTATAATTCACCTTATAGCTTGAAGGTGATATCAATACAATTACTTATTTGGACAATCCTAGGAAAGTAGATTAGCAATAATTATCCAAGTGTCACCATCCCATTCACCTAGTCTCCCAAAGGTGATGTCATCATGGAATTTTGTATGGATAATATTGAGAAATAAAATCCATAAGAACCATCCATGTGTCACCATCTTGTTAACCCAGAGGTGATGTCATCATGGACCTTTGTATGAGTACATCCAAGTAAGTGGGTTATCAAGAGTTATCCACATGTCACCATCCCACTAACTTGGAGGTGACATCATCATGTACCTTTATATAAATACATATAGGTAAGTTAATCACTGATAGTCATCCATTTGGCACCATCCTAGTAACCTAGTCCTTGAAAATTAAAGTGAAACATATCACACTTTAGCCACTAGTAAAATAATGACATATAAACACATGTCCTCTAATGCCACATAAGTAGACATTAAAGACACCATTTCTAAATATGAAAGAGATAAATATATGTATTTGTCATATTAATATGAATAAGCATATGGGAACATATTTAATAAGCCACATGGTATTAAAAATTTTACGGAAGTCATTTTTTATTAATTTTAAATGAAAATACTAGGTAGGGAGAAGCAACAAAAGTTGTTAAAACCATTAATTCAAAAAAAGTAATAAATTGATGAATCAAATTCTCAAAGAAAATGTGACTGAAAACATATTTTGAATTTCCAAATTTATTTAATTACATTACTTTCAAAATTTTGAGTATACACTATGAATCCAAACATCTCTTATGATGAAAAAAATACTAAATTTTCATAGAGCAAAGGATTTTCAAACCAAAGATTCAATGGTAACCACACCATACATTCTAACTCACTCTACATACTCTATTACATGTTAGACTAAATTTACGTGTGTGTGTGTGTGTGTGTGTGTGTGTGTGTGTGTGTGTGTGTGTGTGTGTGTGTCTATATATATATATATATATATATATATATATATATATATATATATATATATATCCTTTGATATAGTATCGATGAAACATTAATTTAAACATCATTATACCATTTGGGATGTATTAAAAGTAGCCAAACCTTACAAAGTTCATGACCAACTATCCATCTTCAAATAGAGATACACTAATGTCATATTAGCCATGAAATCATTGGGTCTCCATAATGAAATAACCTTTGGTTATGCATGATTAAGTGTACTATGTTTTAGTTCCCTTTGACTCCTAATTGTGTTTTATTTGTTAGTGTGTTATATTAGTCTATAGTAGATATTATTTTAATGTCTTGTCTTATCTAAGGTCAAGTTTTTGTTTGAAGAATCTTATCTTGTGTTGTTCATAGACCTATTTCATACGCTTCCTTTCCCCCTTTTCTATTTTTTTTAGATTCCTTCCCACCTTATTTAGGACATTAATCCTTCCACTTATCTCAATTAGATTGAGGTTCATCTATATCCAACCCATCCATGGTAAATAATATACTTTACTCACCACTATTTCACCAATAGGTTGTTATACAACTGAATACCCTACAACTTGTGCCTTTGAGTGAAATATTTTCTACAATTATAAACTGTTTGAGGACACCTTGTGATACCTTTTGGGTATGCATAATATCCACATCAACACAAATTTCTTCATAAGCATGATATTAGGATTAAAATTTTGTGAGGTTTTGATTTGGGATTTTGAATGTTTTTTTTGTGATCAATATTGATTTGATTAGTTTTATTGGTATTTAGAAGATATAAAATATTATTTATAGCAATATTTAGTTATATATTCATGGTTAAAGGTTTCACCTTACATGATGTCACAAAGAATTTCTTAAGATTAAAAAAAAAATCAAGATAATTACCTACATTAGCATAGCACTAGCAAAATGTATCATGATTACACCATGGTTATAGAGGCTTAGAAGGACTAAAGGGAACATTATGATGATGTCATAATTTTTAAATCTCTTGGAGACTCAAATAATGGTGAGTTGGCTTTAAATTCGATGGATAATTTGAGGAATAAAATGCCATTGACTTAGATGGTGAGGGAGGTTTTATTTTTTATGTTTTAGTGTTGATGTTAATAGATAAAAATAATCCTTATAATAGTTTTGATAATAAAATTGTTTCATCTCGTAATCTTGTCATTTAGCTTTATATTTTAGTTTGGGTACTAGAGTAGTAATGACAATCTTAAAGAGATTTTCCTCACTTGTGTTGTGATATTCTTTATGCATCAGATATTTCCATAACTTATCAAAATAATGGGTGAGATCATGAGATAACTTCTTGGAATTATTTAATTTACAAATGCTTTTTTTTAAGTTCAAGACATTTTAATTCTCTGCCTAATGTTGTAATTCAAATATTTAAGAGAGAATCTATTTTATATATATATATATATATATATATATATATATATAAGTTTGGGTACTAGAGTAGTAATGAAAATCTTAAAGAGATTTTCCTCACTCATGTTGTGATATGCTTTATGCATCAGCCATTTCCATAATTTATTGAAATAATGGGTGAGCTTATGAGCTAACTTCATGGAATTATTTAATTTACAAATGCTTTTTTTTAAGATCATGATATTTTAATTCTCTGATTAATGCTTTAATTCATATTTAAGAGAGAAAGATATAAATATATATATTAGTTTAGGTAATAGAGTAGTAATGATAATCATAAAGAGATTTTCCTCACTCATGTTGTGATATGATTTATGCATTAGAGATTTCTATAACCTATTGAAATAATGGGTGAGCTCATGAGCTAACTTGTTTGAATTATTTAATTTACAAATGCTTTTTTTTAAGATCATGATATTTTAATTCCCTAAACAATGTTTTAAATATATATTCTATCTTAATAATTGAATGGATTGAAAGTTGATTATAACATTATAACTACCCCTAGATAGTTTTATTCTAGAAGCTTTGTAATTGCATAAGTTTGGTTTTAATTCTTGAAGGAGCATTCAGGTTCACTTTTAATCTGGTATCAACCAAAAATAATTAGTCTAGTAATTTTTTTTAGATAACCACTTTACATTTTTTACAAACCCTAAATTACATGAAAGTTTTGTGTTATTTTATGTTATATTTGTATACATTTTTTTAAAAAAAATTGCACTATAATGAAATTACTTAGATATTCACATAGAATGATTTTATATTTCATAGAATAAGAAAATATGAGAGATTACATAGTGATAATTGACATTAGAATATAATATTGGATAATATATCAAATCCACTTCGAGGGGATAACCTTCAAAACAATGCACTATTAGCAGAATACTTCACACATAATGCTTAAAGACTAATCACTACCTCCTATATATAGTCTACTTAGCCAAGGTCATTACATAGGTCTACCTATCTAAGAACATAGAGAAATGTAACAAGTAAATAAAAAAGGTATGTAAGCCCAAGTTGGCCACACATATCCCTAAACACACCAATGGTTAAGGGTGTAACAAGCCCTTACCCTTCAAAACAATGTTGTCCTCAACATTGTGGCAACTCTAGATGCTACTACACAAATGCTTCATCCTCCCAAGTGGCATCTTCACATGGAAGATTATTCCATTTGATCAGGTATTTTGTAAATGATCTAGAACACAGTTTATTGGTGCATCATTAAAGGATCACCTTAGGATCAAGAATAACTTTACCTTCCTCATCCAATTATAGTAATTCTATTTGAATGGTAAATCTATGTTGAATGACTTTATTCAAGCATGATACATGAAATACTAGATGTATGTGAGTGGATGAATGAAAATCTAACTTGTAGGCCACATTGCCAATTTTTTGTAAGATTTGATAAGGCCCATAATACTTAGGGGGAAACTTGTTATCAGTTTTTTATTACTTCAATGACATCTATTTGTATGGTTGTAAGTAAACAAAGACCCAATCACCAATTTAAAAATCCCTCTCACTTCTATGTTGGTTTGCTTGTTGTTTCATGTGATTCTAGGCCATAGCTAAATTTTCATGCAAACTTGCAAGGACCTCTTATTGATGGTGAATATGTTCTTCAACTACATAAACCTTAGAATGGATCTTCAAGGTGGAAGTGATGGATGGAGGGTGGTATCTATATAGCTCCACAAAAGGAGACATTTTTGAATAATTATGAATAGAATTATTATACCACCATTCAGCAAGTGGTAGCCAATGAACACATTTATCTTGTTTATCAGAAACAAAATAATAGAGATCTCCTTCTAGACATTTATTGACTACCTCAGTTTGTCCATCATATTGAATATGATAGGATGAACTATGAGCCAATTGAGTGCCTAAACATGTAGATAACTCAATCCAAAAATTACTAGTAAAAATGGGACCTTTATCACTGATAATAATCTTAGGAGTCCCACGCAGTTTTTAAACTATATTGAAAAAAGTAGAAGCTACTGTACTAGTAATAAATGGTTTGGATAATGAAAAAATATGAGCATACTTACTGAGATGATCTACAACAATCATGATAACATTTTGACCATCAGATCTTGGTAACCCTGTAATGAAATCCATAGAGACCTCTTCCCAATGTTGGCTAGGGATAGATAAAGGTTGTAAAAGACTTGGAGTTTTGATGGTTTCACCTTTGTTTTGTTGATAGATCATATATTCAGCCACATATTTCTATATATCCCCTTTGAGACCTTCCCAAAAAAAATCTTGCTTGATCCTATGATAGGTTTTCAAAAATCCTGAATGACCCCTAATTAGAGTTGCATGAAGTTCTTGAAGGATTTTTTGTTTAAGAAGAGAATTATTACATAGGTACAATCCATTTTTGACCATAATGAATTACCTTTCCATGTGAATTTTTCAAATCCATCTAAAACTTGCTAAATATTTTAAATCAAATCATGAGTAGTACTATCATGTTCCCATTCTAATCATGCTTCCTCTAGCCAATCTTCCTACAAAATGGTTATGGCACATAACAATGCCTCAAATAATTCATCTTTTCTAGATAGTACATCTACCACCACATTATCCTTGCCTTTTTTGTAGACTATTTTAAAATCATAGCCTAGCATCTTCATTACCCATTTTTTTCTTTATATGATAACCTTTGTTATAAAAAATATTTAAGACTATCATGATCAATTTCTACCTAAAAGTGATGACCCATCAAATAAGGTCTCCATTGTTTGACTGCATGTAAAATGGCCATAATTTCCTTCTCATATATGGGCTTGTGCTTATTTTTAACCTTGAGTTGATGAATTTAAAATGCTAGTGGTGTACCTTCTTTCATGATTATAATACCCATACCATACCTAGATGCATCACATTCAACCACAAAAGTCTTAGAAAAATCAAGTGTGGCCAATACTAGAGTAGTTTACATAGCCAATTTTAATTGTTCAAATGCTCATGTAGATGCATCAATCCACTAAAAGGAGTCTTTATTTAACAAAGAGGTAAGTAGGGCTATAATACTACCATAATTTTTGACAAATCTATGGTAATAACCAGTAAGTCCCAAAAATACCTGAAGTTACTTGAGTGTCTTAAGAATTGGCCAGTCTACCATTGCTTCAATTTTTTTAGGATCCACTCTCACTCCTTCATAAGATATTAAATGACCCAATTATTCAACCTCACCAGTGCCAAAACTACATTTGGAAGTTTGGCATCTAATTGATTTTGATCTAAAATGGAGAGTACCTATTTCACATGTTGCAAATGGTCTGCTCAATTTTTACTGTAAATGAGGATATCATCAAAAAATACCAAAACATATTTCCTCAAAAATGTCTTAGAAATAGTATTCATCAAAATCTAAAAAGTAGATGGTGTATTTGTTATGCCAAAAGGCATAACCAAAAACTCATAATGGACCTCCTGAGTCCTGAAAGCAGTTTTGGGTATGTGTTCATCACAGATCCTAATTTGATGATACCCAAAACATATATCTAACTTGGTAAAACAAAGAGAAACATTTAATTCATCTAGCAAATCATCAATGATATGAATTGGAAACTTATCTTTGATAGTGTACTTATTGAGTTCTTTATACTTAGGGCACATCCTCTAAGTGTCATCTTTATTTCTCACCATGACAACTGGTGATGAGTATTCACTTTGACTATGGTAAATGATTCCTACATCCAACATCTCTTGTACCATCTTTTCAATTTCACTTTTTTGGGCATAGGGATACCTATATGGCCTAATGTTGGGTGGTGTGCTACTAGGAATAAGTGTGATAACATGATCATGCATGTAGCTAGGTGGAAGTCCTTTTGGCATGTTTGCATGTTTCCAAAAGTAATAGAATGAGAATCAATTATTTGCTATATATCAAGAGGTGGAGATGGCTAAGTTGGTTGTAGTTCCATAGAAAATAAGTGGGCTATAAATCCCTTCGTACCCTTACAAAAAATCTTTGTCATTTGATGGGAACTAACAAGTTGGAGAGATTTAGATTTTAAACTTCTTAGCTCAAATTCCTTTCTTGCAAATGAAAATGCATGAATAATTCTTGAAAATTCATCTTAATAGTGCCCAAAGTGGTGAGCCACTAGACTCCCAGAATAATATCAGCTCCACCCATAAAAGTAACAAACATAAGAGAATCTAATAAGTAGTTTCCCATAGCCAAATTAATACTATGACATTTCCTAAATAGTTGATAATACCACCATCTGCAATCATAACCTAAAATTCTAGAGTTGGATAAATGAAATAGTTCAAATGAGTAGCCAACTTATTGTGGATGAAGTTGTGTGTGATCCCATAATCAATCAAGATGGTGACCTTCTATTTCTTAAGGAAACCCATCACCTTAAGAGTTTGGGGAGTACTAATACCTGATAGGGCATGGCATGAAATATTAGGTTGAGAGTCTTCAAATTCTTCCTCAGGAAATTCTACATCTACATAATGTACTTCTATATCCTTTTCATCATCATCGGCACCTTCAATGTAAAATAGCTTTTTCTCAGTAAAATGATGGTCTTTGATTCATTTTATATCACAACCTTAACACAACCCTTTGGCTCACTTTTCCTCAATTTATCATTGTGTTAATCTAGTGGGCTCTGGAAATGATGGTGCTGGAAAGTGGCAATCATGACCAGTAGTGAAAGTTTTCCTTTTGACCATCTCTTTTTATTCTATGTGTGCCTTAAGGATAGATTTTGATATAGATTATGGGATAAACATTTTAAATTCATATTGGATGCTACCTTTTATGCCACCCAAAAATAGATCTATCAAATTTTTCTTAGTGATATTTTCCACCCTTAAAGAGAGATTTTGACATTGATGAATATAATCCTTCATAGGTCCTATTTTCTACAGCTTGGCTAATTGGATAAAATAGTTCTTAGAGACATTATTAATGAGTTGTCAACTCCTCAGTAAAAATAGTCCATGTGAAAAGAACACCATTATTTTTCTTTTTAGCACATAACCAATGATACCAAATGAATTGCCTAGGTTCCACATACAAGGTTTCCACCATCACCCTCTAAGAACTAGGGGTTTGATTCATCTCAAATAAACTCTCAATTTGGTTAATCCAAGTGAGAGAATCCTTACCATCAAATTTATGCATGTCCAATTTTGGCAACATCAGTTTCATACCAGTATGGGAGTTGTTGAGAGGAGGATTTGAATGTTGAAATGGAGGATTGTTAGGCTAAAACTGAGATGTGAGGGTAGATAATTGCATAGTGATATGTTACAATTCATTGTGAACTCTATTAATCTCTATGTGCATCCCTAAAACATCAACTTGGAATTCAACAAATTCATCATGCCTCACCAAGTTTTTTATGTCCTCTTGAAGCTAAGAAATCATTGAATCTGAAGTCCCAAATTTCATTTCATCAATAGGAGTCTTAGGAGTTTTTGGTGACCCTTTTCTTCCTTGAGTTAAAATACCTACCATAAACAAACCCTAAGAGGGTTTTGACCCTTAAAAAAAGTGTACTTATATAATACACCATTGAGATGAATCTAATGATTGTAAGTGCGCAAGGGAGAAAAAAAATTCCAAACTTTTTTTATTTTCCTTAAATATTTTATTTTCAAAAAATCATTTCAAACAATACTGCACTGATGAAAAAAATTCATTCTTCCCAAATTACAAGTTATGTTTTTTCACTTTCATTACTCCTAGAAGCCATACCTTGCCAGATCCAAAAAAAATGCCATAGGAAACTTTCCCAAATTTAAGCTCTGATACCACTTGTAATGAAATTACTTAGATATTTTCACATAATGATTTTATATTTCATAGAATAAGAAAATATGAGAGATTACACAGTGATAATTGATAGTAGAACATAATACTGGATAATATATCCAAGCCACTTCAAGGGGGCAACCTCCATTATAATGCACTATTAGCAGAATACTTCACACATGATGCTTAAAGACTAACCACTACCTCCTATATATATAGTCTACTTATCCAAGGTTATTCCATAGGCCAACCTATCTAAGAACATAGAGAAATTTAACAAGTAAATAAAATAGGTATGTAAGCCCAAGTTAGCCACACATATCCCTAGACACACCAATGGTTAATGGCATAACATGCACACCTTTGATGTCTTTCACAATTCGGTTTAGTTTATCATTATGTGGAACATTGTGTAGCTATTTTTTCACTTCCATGCATATAATAAAGGTTTTACATATTATGATAATGAAGAGTTATATTGCATACATTTTCTTGAAAATCTTGAAATATTATATTAATGAGGCTAATGTGCATCATTTATAATATGAATATCATTTCAAAAGGATTGTTATATGCATTTTTTTTTGTAATTCATTGTGAATTCACCTTGCGAGGTGGAAATCTTAGGATAACTTGTTTTTGGTGAATTTTTTTTTGTGATGTGTTTTGAGTATTTGGATAAATGGGCCATTATAGTTCCTAACCATTTTCATTTAATCCATTGTATCATGAAATGTTATTATGTTGTTATGATTTAATTTATTTTTACTTCATGATGAACATTTCCATGACACATTACATTGTGATGTGTTTGGGTATTTTAGATTGAAATAAACATATAATATTTGTGGAATATAGTGATGTGTTCCAAATATTTAATGATGATATTGGGTAGTTGATAATATTATTATAATTATATAATTTAACATATTATTATAACACTCTTTAGTTATGTATTCATGATTGAAGGTAGTTTAACATTGTTTGATGTTCTAGGCATTGATATAGATTTGTTTGTGTTTTTTAGGCTTCCTTTATTATAAGTATAAATATAAATTATATAAATATCCTTGATATTCCTATTATTATTTTATTGGTCACTTTATAAATATATTAAAGCCACATTATATTGAAAATGTCATGGTTGAGATTGAGGAAAATTACACCATGAGGAATTTTTCTCAATGGTTAGCATGGGAGGGATGAAGGACATATACCTATATAATCTAAATAAGTTTAGGCTTATGATAAAACCCCTAAGATATTACATAATTTAATTATTTAAGTTATGCTTGGAAAACATATAACACTAAGAACTTATGAATATAAAATGTGAAAATGACCAAATGAAATGGCATGGTAATATTTACATTGGCTTAACCAAAATGTATGTGGGATATATATAGTAAAAGATATAAGGATACTCTAATATAGTAAAATGTATAATAATATAGGATAACATACTATATCAAATACATATACAAGACATTGCTACAAAAAGTGGTACATGTCTATAAATAAGGGTTATGTATAACAAATATCACAAGGATTTTATTAAGAATTTTATACAAGGAACTAAGGAGAATAGACATGCCTAAATAAAATATTTAATAGGGGTAGACTAAATTAATAAAAATTACATTATAAGATAAGAAAGAGTCATCTAATATAAGGGTTATACGTAAAAGGTGTAAGTAAAGAAACAAATCATGGAAAGATAGAGATATACTAACAATCAAAAGTTAATATACTCATGAAAGATAATAACATAAAAATACACTACATATCTAAAAGAGTAGTTAAATAAAGAGTATAGAGTTAGGAATAAAAATTTTGTGTTGAATTTTTTTTGCACTAATCTCCCCCTCAACTCAAGTGAACTTTGTGATATATTTTTTAGATGAAGCTCAAGACGGAATGAATAATACCTAAGCATCCATAGATTGAAACTTAAAAACTAGGTCTACCTTATTGTTTTAAATTTTATTCTTGATACCTTAAAATACATTATACAAAAAATCCTTCCTTAAGAGTAAACTCATAATACCTAATTTCTAATGTATAAGCATCTAGGTCCACAAGAAATCATCCATCAACCAAAAATATAAGTGTAATAATTAATGTGAAAGTTGCTTGTCTTTATGCATTTTTTTTCACAAATATGCATTTTATAGGATATCTACAAGGTTACATGCAACAATAAGGTGTTCACCCTATGTTTCATGAAAGTATCCATGTGTGTTGTCTCAAAAAATATATTCATTGTTGTGAGACTTTGTAAATATATGTGAAATCTTCAATTTATTACTCTTTTGTGCACCTTTGTATGGGACTTATTTTCACCTATTTTTTCAAACTATGAAGATAATCTTTGTTATTTTCTAAATAATTATTTGATACTTTACAAATTAGTTCTCATATTTTAGTTTTACATAAATACACATCTTAAATTTAGATATTTCATACGTGCATATCAATTGTAGTTAATGTCCACTAAATATCACATAATATTATGGTTATAACAATTGAGAGTTTGGATATTACTGGATAACATAAAACTCCACATGTGGAAGAGATGATTTAACTTCCATAATAGTTTCCTAAATAAATATTTTTTAAATAAATTGATGGAATATGGGAAGGTATTCAATCCCTGAATGAGATAAATTATTTAGATGATAACCATTAGTGATTTTTGATAGTAGATATATATGGACATATCTAGATAAGTACTATAGGGATGAATCACATCCTTGATTGGATTAGGCTTGTAACATTTTGAATTTTTATATGCCTGATTAAGTTATGTGTGTGTAATATATACTAAAATAAATAAATATTTGTTTTTTGTTGTTTCTATTACACAAGCATTTTTTAAATTTTCATTAATTGGTAGGTTTCATTATTTAGGTCATCTTTCATTGCACTTATTAACTATTAGTGAATCAATTGGTATAAAAAATGGTAACAACTCTATGGTGAGAGAGGGGGGGATTTATTTTTCTACATATTTAAAGGGTGGGTGGAGAAAAAGGGGTGAGAGTGTAGTGTTTCACATGCATAGTTCCAAATTGAAAGAGGGTCAAGATGGTGCATGTAAGAGTGGATAAATCAAATGTAGTGGCCACCAATGTAGCTAGGGTATAGATGAGATCATGGATATGTTTTGAGTCATGTAGACAATATTGACTATTATGTATGAGGATATAATAATATTATTCATCCTTAGAGATGACGTGAAAAATTTTGAAGGTGAATATATAGAAGTAGAATAAGATGTAAGAACAAAATCCAAGTGGCTAGATAGAGGGGAAGAAATACTCATTAAATCCAATTTAATATTTAAAGAGAAAAAAGAAAGGAGGTTCCATGCTTTTCTAGAAAATTAAAACTAAAAAATATAACAGATTGGATCATAGATATGTATGAATAAATTGAGTCTGATGAAGTATTATATATTCAACGTGAAGGTTACACAGACCAAATTAAATGGTCATACAACTTTATTATGGAATCAAGTAAAACTGATATGAATATAAATGGTAATGATAAGATGACCTACTAAAATAAGATGATCATGAATATAAAGGGAAATTTTATTCTTGGGGATTACAAATTGGACCTATTAGATAGGTTTCAAATCCTAAGCAAAAAAAGGATTTATATAATATCACCATATAGGTCAGTCATATAGAAATAGGTCATGATAAATTTTTGTAGTACATTAATGGACTATGATGTACCATCTAGGATTGGATAAACATTGTAATAATTTAGAGGGTAGAGGAAGCATACCAATATGTTTTGAGATCAAATAAAAAATTTGTTCAAAAACAACATATTACTAAAAAATATTAGGGAAGTTTGGTTGTGGTAAGGAACAACTAGTGCATGAGGAGGGGAAATAAATAAGACATGAACATTGCATAAGAATAGTGGGATAGAGAAGGAACCACTTCTGCAAGATGGAGTATTATATTTAGTATAGGAATATGAGGGAGGTTTATAGAAACATGATTTGAGTGGTGGGAAGTTAAACACAATGCATGTGATTTACCTCATGCACATTGTGATGGTGAGAGGAGAGGGAGAAGTGATAAAGTGAGAGTTCCAAAAGTGGATGCATATTCCTTAAAATTAAATAAGCATGGAAAGTATCTTAATAAATGGGATATTTTTATCAAAATAAGGAGATTATTTAAGGGGAAATAAAGAGGAAGTGATTCATACGAGACACCTTTTCTAGACCAAGTACAAGACTAGAGGTAAATATTGTAGAGTTTTGGTGGATAGTGGAAGCATGGAAAAATGGGTATCCATAAATATGGTGGTGAAGTTAAATTTGGTATACAAGCTACACCAATATATTTATTGAGTATATGTATTAGTGGATGGTCAAGATAGCATTATGTGTGACCAATTCAAAGTGGAAATGCGTACTAGTAGTTATAAAGCCAGGTTTTTTTATTTTAGATTAACAATGGACATGTGTCATATTCATTTAGGGAGGTTGTGTAAAAATGAGCATGAGATATTTTATGATGGGAAAATATTATTTTCACATGTGAATGAGGACATGTGACTATATATTATATGTCACTTGAGGAACAAAGAGGATGATTTTACAAACCAAATTAATTTTTTTGCATGTAGATGAAAGTAGGTATTGATCAAGGAAGAACAGGTAGTGTGCACTAAGATAAGGGAGAATTACACATAAATTAATATTATAAAGTAAGAGATACATGAGAGTTATCAAAAGATATTAGTGGATAGTGTCATAAGGAAGAGTACAAGTATATTTCAAATGTAGACATGACATGTCAACCCAAGTAAAGTGGGTGTTCGAAAAAGGATGGTGTGGATAAATTTTGGATAATAAGTATTTTTATAATCTAATCCATCTAATGGATCAAAATATGTGTAAATACCTTTTATATCAATAGGGCACACCAATTCCTTGTGCCTACATTTGGAATGGTGGTTGTACCACTTATCCCAAGTGTCTGAGCACCATTATCATGAAAATTATTACCTAGAGTGTATGATTCATGATCATTTAAGTCCACCATAATTATTAAATTGACCAAAAACATAAATTTTCTATTGTCATGCATGATTTCATAAAAATATGAATTTTAGAGGATATATATGATTTTATGCACAACACTAGGATACTTTCCTTGCATTATACATAAGTATATCTATTGAAATATCATGTGAAATTTTCATGGATATGAACCTTTGAAAATATATATGAGCTCTTACTCTTCTACACATCTAGTTTCACATGAACATTTTGATGATGCTTATCTCTACACAAGTTTTTCATCTTGTGAAGGTAATCTTTGTGAGTTTTTTGTGATTATATACTACTCTAATAAGGGTTATCATGTGTGTAGGTTTAAAAAATTGTTTATATTGAATTCAAAATTTGTGTACACACTAGTTCCAATAACCTTTCACAAAATATTAAAGAATCTTATAGTTATAACAGTAAAGTTATGGGATGCTTGGAGAAGATAAAAATCCACACATGGAAAATATGGTATGAATTCCATAATAATTTTTTTAATAATACATTTTTATCCCTAAGGTAAAATAGTCAAATGGAAGCCACTATCAAATTTTATAATTATAGAACTATGTGTAGATCTTGGGATGGACTTTAAGATGAACCACATCTAGGATTTGACTAGGGGTATAACACTAGTAATATTTGTAATCTTAATTAGGTTGAATGTGTGTAATCTCTCACTAAAAGCAATAAATATTTATTATTTTATGATTCAATTTTTTAGTAACTATGTAAATGTGAATTTTTGCGTAGGCTACATAATTTAAGGTCATCATTTCTTGGACCTCCTAACCATGACTACACTAATTCCTCTTATTATTAGTAAGGTGGATGTCTGTAATTGAGATGAGTGAATTTGATCCTTTGAAAAATAACAAGTGGGATCTATATAAATATGACTTAAACTACAAAATTTTAAATTTTAAAATTATCCAACATCATTAGCCTAGCCAAACTAGTATGAAAATTTTCATGTAAACACAATACTACTACATCTTGGTTGATGAGGTTAACCAAGGGGAAAGCACTAATATTCAATGATATCAATTAAAAATATTAAATAAGGTGAAGAGGAGTATAAATGGGGAATGGTAAAATGAAAAGATAAGTAAGAATATAATGTGGAATTAATTAAGACATATATAACATATTCTCATCAGATAATCTCTCAAAAATCACCACAAACTATCCCACCCCAATATAATGCACTTATTAGTGTGTTCACATATGTAAATTGATGAATTGATTATTATTGAAATATAAATAATTTGTAAGGTAAAAAAGAGGTGTATACATAACCCACATCTAAAAAACACAAATATTATATCTATTCTTATTTATGTACTCTAAAAGTTAGGACATTTCCACATTATTTTTCTCCTTCATGTGAAGATAGTGAGAGATTAGTGTTTCAAGACATACCCAACACGTGATACTTATTCCCATCATGATACCTCTCTACAAAATTTTATAATCCTACTCTATTTAATGTTACATCACATTTATTTAGCTTTGATTTTTGGTCATGAAAAATTTAATTAAAAAATATATGTAAGACTTAGAAAAAGTTATGAGACATAGATTTATACATGGAAATTGTTAATTACAATAGACTTCAAGATGCATGAAACGCATATATGGGCACCCTAAAATGTTACAACATTAACAAGTTCATCATTTCTAATTTATATATTTTTTTGAGTTCCAAATGTTAATATTTGTTAAACACTTATATGTGAATATGTTTTTCTCATAAGACTAACAATAACTTTCATACAAATTCAAAGATTATGAGGACTCATAATGGGTTCACTACCTAGCCAAAAATCAAGCCTAGGTGTAACTATTTCATTTCTTCCTTTTATATTTTAATAGATCATTAATTGTTTGAGAATTTATTTACATGCACATGTAACTTTGTAGGTCAATAGAAGTGTTAGAGTTATTATGAGAGATTTTGGAGCATGAAATAATGATTATATCCTCCCCACATTTAATTTTTTTAATGGAATACACACTAAAGTGAGGCATTAAAAAGACACCTAATCTTGGTATAGGGTAGTTATTAGTTTTAGAGTTACATTATTCTATGGTACTTATGTGTTTGTCAATTGTTGGTTCATATTAGGCCCTTATTTACATGTTTTACCCATGTCTCTAGTTGTTTTCAAATTATTTTACTCATGACTCATATCTCTCCTTTATATATATCTTATTTATCTCTCCTACCTTCATCATTTACTTTGGATTCTAATCCTAGAATCATACAATGTATAGTTTCAT
The DNA here is from genome assembly GCA_037957365.1 of Torreya grandis. Taxonomy (NCBI): domain Eukaryota; kingdom Viridiplantae; phylum Streptophyta; class Pinopsida; order Cupressales; family Taxaceae; genus Torreya; species Torreya grandis. The sequence goes on from JARHVA010001920.1 coordinate 2,739,819, forward strand.
GGAACCATAATTATTTGTATGATTATAGGATATGCCATTTAGACTATTGTTTTGGGTCCCAATTTCCTTTTGGCACTAATGTTTTGGCTTTTCTTATCTATTTTTTTATTTTTTTAGGTTATTTAGGTCCTAATTTTAATTTCAAAAGTCTATAAATACACAAGTGCATTAGTGAATATAAGACAATGCATGATTGAGAAAGATACAAGTTTTATTTTATAGAGATAAATTGTATATTTTCATATTTAAATAAATAATTTAAATAAAAATATTAATCAATTATTTATTTATGATGCATTAATTATCAAAAAAATCATAGTACTAGGCCTCACATTCACCAAATTTATTTTTGTCAAGCGTCGAGTGTGCCTTCCCAATTTTGTTCTTTGGGCATTATAATAATTGAGGAATAATATAGCCCCCTAAATACATCCCCCAATTTTTATAGTATGTGATGATTTATTGGGATCTTATAAAAGGATATTAGTTTCATAGTGATCAATACAATTTTTTGGAAAATTGAGCATTATTTTCAAAGTCATGTTAATGACAAATGGGATCATAAAATCATAATTTACCTATGAAAAAATCCATAAACATTACTTTTTTTTTTTTTTTGATAGTGTACTAACATTCCTAAAAGAGTGCACCTTAGATAAGAATATTTTTTCTCTAAATCATCTACGTTTTATTCATCTCATTGTCTAGACTTGTTTTACACTAATTATTTCTATTGTCTTCATCTATATTTATGAATAAATTTATATTATTATTAAACCCCCTTAGTCACTTATTACTAAATATTAAATAATATTTATTGAGATTAGGTCTAATTTATTCTATACACATATTTATATATAGTTGCATTTTTCTAAATAATTATTTTCCATTCTAATACAATTTGACCAAAATCCATTTATTTATTAAAATTTGAGATAAAATATGTGATAATGAATTATAAAATCTAATATTTAGCTATTATTAAATTATAGTGCATGAGGTGGTGATGTATTATTAAATGGGTAATTTTGATAATGAGAAACTTGAATTCAAATCCTAAACCATAATAATATCACCCATAACTGATAGAATCTCCATTAATGAGGTATTATTTTAGCATTGTTCCTATTGTTGAGGTTTGGCATTGATATTATAATTGATGTCAATGGTTATTGAGAAAGGTCATCATGAGGTCATTGAAGAATGTAGTTATGAGAAATAATATTGATTAGTGTTTAAGTTATTCTAAGAGTGTAAGAAATGGTTGGTATATGTTAATATGAATGTATGAATGGTGTGAAGGTCAGCATGGAAATTCCTTATTGTCAAAGTTGTTAAGTGCTTGAGAAGCCTAATCATGGCAGTAGTCATATCATGAAAAGACCTTATGAAAAGGCATAATTATTATTTATTGGTGAGATGAGTGAAAATAATTCTGAGTGTTTTTAATAGTTTTCTTGAGTATGTATGTCAAGCATTGGATAACTTATAAGAGGCTCATGAGGATCCTCCAAGAGTAGGATGTATAGATCAAGTATGCAACTAGACCAATTCTAGACCCTACTTTGCCTAATGAGTCATATTGATCTATTTTCAAGGCGTATGAAGGATGTAAATTATTTTTTAATCATGAGAGATTTTTATTTAATATGTGAGTGAGGTTGAGAGTGCATGTAAAAAGGCATGAAGGTTAGTTTTAAGGCCTAATGTGCTTTGTAAGTCAAGGTCTAAGAGAGAAAAGAGAGAGAGTATGGCCTAATGGGGTATGAGGTTATATCTCCAAGTAAAATATGAATATGTGAGTGTTTTTATAGGTATGATATGTTTTTTCAAGTGTATTCATATAGTTTAAGGTCATATTTTGAAGGATAGGGCATTAAAAGTGGTTTTTAGGTCTCTCAAGTGCATAGAAAGAAGGGTTCTCAACCCAAGAAGTATTTTATTGTGATCATTATCTTGTAAAAACTCTAAATTGAACATCAACTATTCATGGTAGATGGTTAAGGGTCCTACATAAAAAATTAGGCATTTTGTGTTTGGATTAAGGGGATATGCTTTATGAATAATTGTTAAGAATGGAAACAAGTTTAAACCCTAATAAGGACCCAATGTTGAAGATTTTATTAAAAATATATTATAATGGTCTAAAATGAATATAAAATATATTTTATGTTATATTAAACTCTCCCAAGTGCCTCTAAGTGTGATTGAATTACCAGGGGTGTGAGTAAAACCTATAAAAAAGTGCACATTTCTCAAAGATTTGATATAATAATCAGAGTTGACCAAGTCAAAGTATGAAAATGGATTGAGGATGAATTTTTAGACTCATGGTTAATTTATATGAAGGTTTATGGATATTTTATATCCTTACTGTGTGATAAAATAGTCATCCAAGTTAGCTAGTAATAGGCTTAATGGTGGAAATAGTGAAAAATTGAGGCAGTAGTGAGAAGAGGTTTATGGATGTGTTATCATGAAATAGTGATGAAAATAAGAAAATGGATATTTTTATAATGAATTTTAATAAATTTTAATTTTTTATTTGTTTTTTAATTCATCTATTATAGTGAAAATATTTCTCACAAATTGCCTTGTCTAGTTCAGATGAGATAGTGAGTTATAAGGTCATGAGATTGGTCTGCAAGACCAATATTTATATTGTAACATATTATATTAATATATTATAATGGTATAATTATATCATATGATCATATAAATGCATAAAAATTAATTTAATATGTCTATATATGTGTTTTAAGTCTGAATCACCATGATTAGTCTTTGAGGAAAACTGGCAGTTCTAATTGAGCAAGTTGCAGGAGTGTTTTTGAGTCATTTTTCCATGTGTAATGAATTATAATGATATTCATGAAATTTTTAAGGTATTTTAGGTTATTTTTATATGTTTTACTACCATTTTTGTTTGGATAAACATTGTTTTATCTTAAGTTATTCAAGATAGACCTTTTTGTGTGTGTGAAGGCCTAATGTAAGCAGTTATAATGACATGTTTCAAGTGGTGATTGGAGATAGAATGTGTCATGGAAATAATATTATATTATCATGAGTATATTTTATTTTAATATTAATTTTTTATTCCTTGTATTAATTTTTAAAATTTTCAAAGAAGATCAAAGGGTAACATGCACTAATGAAAGCCTAATTAAATTAGGTCCCCTTAAGGCCTAAAGAAGGATTTGGTCCATTTGATCTATGTACAACCTAATTTAATGATTTATTAATTTTTTTGGTATTTATTAAGCCTATTTTAGAAAAAAATGTAAGTCTATAAGTGTGTATGTCTGACCAAGAGGTATATGAGCAAAAGCTCGGTATAAGAACAAGGCCTAATAGGCCTAATTATCTAGTTAGAGAATGAGGGAATGGAAGCGAAGGATATAAAAATTTTAAGAGTTAAAGGAGGTATTTTATACCATTATAAGGGTAAATATAAAATATCATGAATATGTAATATGGGTACTATATATGAATATCAAGCTCATATGACCTAATCTATCTTGAAGAGACCTAGTTGAACAAAGAGACCTAGAAGGCAGTTTGAGGGGGATAAGAGTGTGAAGAGATGAATATATGGTCATTATAAGTTGGTTGATTAATAGGGTGTTATTAAGGTTATAAAAACAATCAAGTTCTTGACTTGGTGCTGATTCATCTAGGGGGTTTGTCCCTCCTTATAAGTTGGTGCTTGCTAAATCCTAGCTAGGTTGGTGCTTAGCTAGATGGGGTTGGTACTACATGTAGAGTTTGTGCTTAAAAAAATTATGATATTTTGACTTATAGGAATTTATTCTATATAAAATTATTAGTTTTTTTCCCCTTGAGGTTTTCCTACTCATATCTATATTTTTGTGTTATGTTCATGTGAATGACTCTTTATGAATTGTTATATCTTTGTAATACTTTGATGGTTTAAGGAATGTTAAAATAATATATGATTCACCCCCTCCCCACCCCAAAATCATTATGTTTCCAACAATTAGTATCAGATCTAGGTCATTTGAAACAAATTTAATATCTTGAAGGTGATCCTAAGAAGCACAAGATGTCTAGTATTCAAAAGGAAGAAGACAACATGTATGATGAAAAAGTCTATTATGATAGTAAATAAGGAGAATCTAAAGTAGACCTTGAAGCTAATCTCATAATTTACCTTGATGATTTTAATAGTAAATATAAGATAATCAAGGATCTCAAGAATCAATTAGAAGGTGTCAATATAAGATTTATATCAAAGGAAGTTGAGTATAACCAGTTGAAGATAGAGCTAGACTCCTTAAATTTTGATCTTGATTAGATCATAGACAAGATAAACAAGTTTGAGAGAGATCATGATTAATCATAAGAATTCAATATTAACAATGTGAAAATACCAATTAGACAGCCTAATGAAATAAAGGATAAGTTATCATGGGACCATGAGAAAAGGAGTGATTAGTCAAGAGGAAGTATAGAAATGTTGTTTGCTACATCTGTCATAATATGGGGAATATTGTAATATTTTATTTTTATAGAGTTATAAATCCCTCAAGATTCAAAAATAAATATGAATCTCCCATAGTGCATGAGAAGGGTTAAACATTGGCATGGAAACCAAAGTAAGTTAGGACTGATCATAGTGAGCTCAAGAGTTAAGATGGACTATTTGATAAAGAGGAACAAAACACTAAAGAGGATTCAATGCTAACTCAGACTACCTTTCACATTAAATATGAAGGCATGAAATGGTATATAGATATTGGTTTATAAACCCACATGATAGGAGATAAAAGTAAGCCCATCTTATTAAATAAGAATATTGTAGGAATAGTGAGGTTTGGAGACAACACAACTACCAATATAGTTGGCAAAGGTGTCTTGAGTTTAGATAATGGAAAGACCAAGACATAAAATGTGTTATCTATGGAATGTTCTAATCATAACCTACTTCATGTAGCTTAAATTTGAAATCAAGGACAAAAACTAACCTTTCATGATTGAGGGTGTGATATAAGGAAAGACAAATTAAAAGACAAATTATCAATGCTACGAGGATTGAGAATAATCTATATGTGTTAAATGAGATCAAGAAGGAGAGATGTTTTATGATAAATATGGATTAAAATTGGCTATGGCACATAAATTTAGGTCACCTAAACTTTGAAAATGTATTCAATATAAGCACTAAGAAGTCTATGAGGAACATGTCTTATATTACCAAACCTAAAAACATAATTTGAAAGGCATGTCAACATGTAAGTATAATAGAAGAATGTTCAAGTCTAAGGAGTACTCTACTAGAAGACCATTGGAGTTAATACACACTGATCTCTATGGGCCTACAAGAATTTAAAGCATTCAAGGAGATAGATACTTCATGTTACTCATATATCACTACACAAGAATGACTTGGGTTCCATTCTTGAAATATAACTTAGAAGCTCTTGGCAAGTTCAAGGCATTCAAGAATCTTATTGAGAATGAAAAGAATGGGAATATCAAGTGCCTAAGATTTGATAGAGAAGTATATTTTTTATCTAATGAGTTTTATGACTTCTATGAGGTTCATGGAATAAGGATACAATTCTCAATAGCTAGGACACCTCAAGAAAATGGGGTAGTGGAAAGAAAGAATAGGATAGTTCAAGAGATGGATATAACTATGATAAATGAGTCTATACTATTTTATGGATAATGGAGATAGGAAATAATAAATTTGGTCTACATTTATAATAGAGTATAGATCAAGACTAATGGCAACAAGACTCTTTATGAACTGTGGAAGGGCATACCTATTAATGTGTAACACTTTAGAGTGTTTGGAAGTAAATGTTTCATAAAAATAATTGATGAAGACTTAGGAAATTTTGATTCCATATCTAATGAAGGTATATTATTAGGATACTCATCAATGAGCTCAACCTATAGAAGTTATAAAAAGAGGTTATATAATATAGTTGAAAGCACCAATGTGAAGATTGATGAGACAAGGAAATCATACTCACAATCAAAGGATACTTTAGAGAATCTATACTTCAATATTGAATAAGAAAATATAGAGGTTGATGAGGATGAATAATAAGTTAAGGAGAGATAGGACTCAAAAGGATATTGAGTATTGGAGGAGCCTATACACAGATTTAACTCATACATAGTCTAATGAAGCTGATCACACAAAGATAATTTTCAGCACAAAAAATATATTGCTCTCTAATTCCTCATTAATCTCAGTAATAAATCATTTTGTGAGATTACATATTTATAGGAATCATATTCCTATATTCTCTCCCTTTTTTTCTCACCCAAAATCTCTCACACTATGCACACCACTAAATATGATATATTGTTGTAACTATTAAAAATATTTCAACAATATGATATTCTATCATAATACGAACTTACCGTATTAACCATACGGTTATAACCAACCTATAACTAATATTTACCTCCTTGCAAATACTCAAATTCAAATAATGTGAAAACTAATCCCAACATTCCCCCCCCCCCCCATAGTTCTTACATGGTACAATATATCTCATTTTTTTATTATAACATGTTTTACCTCCATGTATTCATGACCTTCTCTACATACATGTGCCATCACACATATCTTATTTCACACTCATTTTCAATTGGTTTTCAAATGTTCACTAATAACCTTTTGAAATGGTTTTCTCAAGTTCACTAATAACCTTACAATATGGTTTTCTTAGGTTCACCACTAACCTTACAGAATGGTTTTCTCATGTTTACCATTAACCTTACAACATGATTTTTACAAGTTTAAAACTAAAACTTCATCATGATTTCTACAATTCTTTTTAGATCAACATTCTCCAATGTAAATATACAAATGGGTTATAGGGGAATATAATTTATAAGTAAATAGGTACAACTATTCTTATTTTTCATACATGTTGAAAAATAAATATAATTACCACATCACACTAAAATAATTGAAATAAACATAGCTAAAAATAACACACCACACAAAATGTCACCACATCATTGGTGTAGTCCCATAATTTGTGACTAATGAGAGGTTTCTAAAAAACCTCCATACTTCATGTATCCCCCATCCTCTAGTATGTCACTACTCACTCAGGTGATAATGTCATGAAGCTTAAGTATATGAATTTTCCTAGGTAAATCCCCCCATAATGTGAATGTCATGTATAAGCGATAATGCATCCATAAGGATTTTTTTTTTTTTAACAATTTTTAAATCTACACAACATCATGATGTTGAATTTTTGATATATATAGACACTTTGGATTTTTTGACATACAACCAACATATTTTGATAAAAACATTACTATTGACATGTTTAAATTTTGGACCCAAATAATTTTGACAACTTTTTGATTTTGATAGAGACTCAAATAACATAAAAACTAATGAAATGCTTTTAACAATGGTTTTGACCATAGTGACTTGACAAATTTGAGTTTTTGACAAATAATAAACAATAAATAACTCATAAAATAATGACAACATGAAATCACTTAATAAATACTTACTACTAAAAAATAATTAAAAGACTTGACTAAACTTTAAATGAAATGTCTTAACTTTAATAATAGAGAGTGGGATTTAAATGTCTTGTTAATTGACATACAAAGAGACATTAATAGATTCAAATATTTTAAAACATAAATGACACAACTATAAAAAATTAAAATTGACACAACTTAATTATTTAAATACTAACCAAGACTAACATTACATGTGCAAAGAGATACTATATCTCAGATTTCATTCATTGAAGAGATCTCCTTATCTAAGGATGATGGTACATAGCCAAAGTAGCCAAATTAGAAACAACACACTATTCTTGTAAAAATAATCATGCTTAGATTGTGAGTTATGGTATAATAGCATAGGAGCTAAGAGGGTGGTATTTAGGACTATATGAAAATTTTATAGTTCATCCAACTATGCACAAACTTTATGTATAACACCATACTTTCTAGACCAATGATATATAGTATAATTGATAGGTTCTCAATAACCACCTTAATAAAATAGTCATCAAGATTCAAGGATTAAATATTGTTACCAGATTATGCAAAAGGATCTTACAATAATATTTGAGACTAGAGTCATCATGTCAATGTTAAAACATTGTTATTTTAGATAATGGTAAGGGAGACAAAAATTATACTTAGAGTTTTGAAAGAGTTTAAACCTATATCCACCAAGTATAATTATTTTAGGATCAATTGATATTGGTCTCTAAGATGTTAAAATAATTTGATATAACCTAGGTTTATTCAATGAATTGAATTTATTCTGTGGTTATGTTGAGGTTAGACATAAGTAGATTGAGACAAGGTCAAATTTGAGTTACAAATTTGATACAACTAGTTATATTTTAAACATGGTAGTCATGCATAGATAGGAATAGACTCTATAATGATGGATGGACATGGAGCAGATCTCATGGTAGCCAAACAAAGAATGGCAATGAATAATACTATACTAAAATCTTTCTAAAAAAACTATTATTTTCTCATCCTAGGGGTGAAGCATAAAATAAATACCCCTCACATGTTCTTTATAGAATCATAACTACTCTAATACCACTATTGAGTATTAAAGGATCCTATATGCAGATTTAACTCATACACAGTCTAATGGAGCTAATCACACATAGATAATTTTCAACACAAAATGATATAATGCTCTCTAGTTCCTCATTAATATTGATAATAAATCATTTCATGATATTACATATTTATAGGAATCATATTCCTATATTATCTCCTTTGTTTTATCACCTGAAAGATCTCACAGTAAGCACACCACTAAATATGATATATTGTTATAACTATTAATAATATATCAACAATATAATATTCTATCATAATACAAACTTACTATATTAACCATATGATTATAATGAACCTATAACTAATATTTACTTCCCTATAAATAATCAAATTCACACAACGTGAAAACTAATCCTAACAAAGGACCCTCAAAGCAGATTTAAAGAGATCACCCTGAATCTCAAATTATTAAAAATAGTAATGTAGGTATGTAAATAAGTATAACACTGGTAAGTAATATTAATCAATAGAATATTACTTTATTATCTAAGATTGAACCTATAAATCTTATAGAAGCAAGCAAAGATAAATTTCAGATAGATTTTATGAATGAGGAGTTAAACAAAATAGAGAAGAATGAGTCTTTGTAACTAGTTCTTAGGCCTAAAGACAAGAATGTCATTAGCACAAAGTGGGTGTTTAGAAAAAAGTTGAATGAAGATGGAAAAGTCACTATGGATAAGGATAGATTTGTATATAAGGGATATGCACAAGTTTAAGGGGTAAACTTTGAGGAGACCTTTGCACTAGTATCAAGATTGGAGACCATCAAATTATTTATATCATGTGAAAGATTCAAAGGGTTCAAGGTATACCAGATGGATGTCAAATCTACATTTTTGAATGGGAATTTGGAAGAGGAAGTGTAAATTGAGTATCTTGAGGGGTTCTCACTATAAGATGACAAGGATTATTTTTTCATATTGAAAAAGGCTCTCTATGGTCTAAAATAATATTTTATAGCTTGGCATGCTAGATTAGACAGCTATCTATTAGAACAAGGATTCAAAAGAGGAGTTTCAGATAGTAATCTATACATAAAGATGAAATATGACCATTAGGTAATAGTAGTTATCTATGTGGATGACATCATATTTGGTGAAACTAATGGGAACATGACCAAGCCTTTGTAGAGGTGATGAATAAAGAGTTTTAGATTTCCATGCTAGGAGAACTATCATTCTTTCTTGGGTTGAAAATCACTCAATCTAAAAAAGGTATATTCATCTCACAAGCCAAGTACATAAGAGATATGTTGAAGAATTTTGAGATGAAATATTTCAAGGTAGTTAGTAAACCCATGATTATAGGGTTTAAGTTGATCAAATAAGATGCATCTTCAAAGGTCAATTAGATGTCATATAGGTCAATAATTGGAAGTTTATTATACACCACCACTTTTAGACCTGACATATAATAAGAAGTAGGTATTATGGGAAGGTTTCAAGTAGATACAAAGGAGAATCATCTACAAGTAGTCAAAATGATACTCAAGTATCTCAAGGGTACTATGGAGTATGGGTTGTGGTGTCAAAGAATCAAGGAGTTCAATTTTATAGCCTATATAGATGTAGACTTGGTAGGATGTCTAAATGATAAGAAGAGTACTATTGGAGGAGATTTCTTGTTAGATGGGTTCTTAGTTTCATGGATAAGTAAGAAGAAACCTTTAGTAGCATTATCCAATTTTTAGGTTGAGTACATCGTATCATCTTCATGTTGCTCTTAGGTCTTATGGATTAGATAGACCCTAAAAGATTACAAGGTGGAGTATGATGGTTCTATCCCTATCTATTGTGATAATATAAGTGTTATAAGCATCTCAAAGAAAATTGTCATCCACTCAAGGATCAAGAACATTCCCATAAAGTATCATTTTATAAGAGAGAATTTAATTAAACAAAGTGTTATACTTAAATATGTTTCTACGTAGGATTAGATTGTAGACATTTTGACCAAACCATATCAAAAGGTAACATTTAAACACCTAAGATAGGAGCTGGGTGTAATTCTTTCCCCTAGAAACCATTGAAGAATCCAAGTACTTAGGTGGGGTTAGTCATGCTCATTATCTCCAAGAATAGGTGAGTTTTTCCAAAAAGGTATGCATGGAGATAGGGGGAACATGTTTATATTATGTCTCATAGTCCTATGTGTTGATTAGTTTAGTTGCAAGGAGTGTGATCCAAGGAGTTATAGACATCACTCTATCATTTATGTCAAAGGGGGAGAAAGACCAAAATGGGGAGATAATGATTATTAGTTTGTAGTGTAATTTTTCATAAATGACAAAGGGGGAGATTGTTGATTATTGTTCCTATTTTTGAGGTTTAGAATAGTTTTTGTCATTGACATCAAAGGTCCTTGAGAAAGGTCTTCCTGATTTATTTAAATAATGTAGTTATGAGAGATATTATTGATTAGTTTTGAAGTGATGATGAGAGTGTAAGACATGATTGGTATTTGTTCTTATCACTACATTAGTGATGTTAAGGTAAACATGGAAGGTCCTTATTGTCAAAGTTGTTATGTTCTTGAGAAGCTTAGTCATGACACTAATCATAACATGAATAAACCTTATGAGAAGGTATGATTATGATGGCTTGGTGAGATGAGTGCACATAGGCGTGAGTGATTTTATTAAATTGTTTGATCATGTATATGAAGCATTAAAACACTTATGTGAGGCTTATGGTGACCCTATAAGGGTAGGACCTATAGATCAAGTATGAAACTATACCACTTCTAGACCCTACTTGACCTAATGAGGCATCATGATTTGTTGTCAAGGAATATGAAGGATTTAAATCAAATTTTAATCACGAGAGAGATTTATTTAGTATGTGATTGATGTGGAGAGTGCATGTAAAGATGCATGAAGGTCAATTTTAAGGCCTAATGTGGTTTACAAGTCAAGGTCTAAGAGAATAAAGATAGAGAATATGGCCTAATGGGGTATGATCTTCTATTTACAAGGAAATTATGGTTATGTGAGTGTATTAAAAGGTATTATATTGTGTTTAAAGTGTGTTCATATATTTTTAGGTCATATTTTTAAGGATAAGGCATAAAAGGTGGGTTTTAGGTCTCTTAAGTGCACAGAATGAAGGGTGCTCAACCTAAGAAAGATTTTATTATGCTCATTAGCTCATCAAAAGTCTTTATGGTAACCAAAGATATTAATGGTATATGGGGAAGGGTACTAGATTAAAATTCTATGCATTTTTTTGGGATTGAGGGGTTATGCTTTATGATTGATTGTTAAGAATGGAAATAGGTTTAAACCCTCTTAGAACCCTAATAAGGACCTGATGTTGAATATGTTATTAAAAATAGCCCATAATAGTCTCAAATGACTATACAATCTATTGGAGGTTGTATTCAAATCTCCCAAACACCGTCAAGTGTGATTGATTTGTTAGGTGTGTGAGTAAAACCTACATGAAAGTGTACATTTCCTAGAGATTTACTGTAGTAGTCATATTTGACAAAGTCAAAGTATGCAGATGGATAAAGGATGAATTTTGAGACTAATGGTGAATATCCATATAGTTTTATGTATATTTTTTATGCCTAAAGTTTGTTAAACCAATCATCTAAGTTAGATAGTCGCTAACATGCCTAATAGTGGAAATAGTAAAAAAACCTAGGTAGTAGTGAGAAAAGGTTTAGGGATATGTTATCCTAGAATAGTGATTAAACCAAATAAATGGATATGTTGTTTAGGAATTTTAAGACATTAATGTTTGGTATAATTTTTGGAAGTTAGTGATTATAGTGAAAAAATTGCTCACAAATTGACCTATTTGGTTCAGATGAGACAATGAGTTATAAGTTTATGAGATTGGTCTTCATGACCATTATTTCCATTTGAAAATATTATATTCCTATATGATAATGGTCTAATGATCTCATAATATAATCTACATGCATTGGGATTCATTTAAAATTTCTATTAATGTGTTGGAATTTTGAGTCACCATGATTGGTCTTTAAGGAAAACTGGTAGTTCTAAGTAAGTTGCAGGAGTATTTTTGAGTACTTTTTCCATGTGTAACGTAGTGTAATGATATTGATGATTTTTTTTAGGTCTTAGAGGTTCTATGTATATATTTTAATTTCATTTTTGTGTGTCTAAACATTGTGTTATCTTTAGTCGTTCAAGATAGACCTTTCTATGTGTGTGAAGGCTTAATGTAAATAGTACTAATGGCATGGTTCAAGTGGTGATTGGATTTAAAAGGTGTCATGGACATAATATGAACTTATTATGGGTATATTTGAGTGTCATATGAATTTTTTATTCCATGTATGAATTTTTAAAGTGTTCTAAGAAGATCAAAGGGTAACATGTACTAATGAAGGCCTAATTGAATTAGGTCTCCTTAAGGCCTAAAGAAGGATTTGGTCCATTTGAGCTATGGCCAACCTAATGCAATTATTGATTTATTTTTTTGGCATATATTAAGGTATATTTTTTGTAAAATATAAGTGGGAAATTTTTTATGGATGACCAAGAGGTATATGATCAAGAGCCTAGTATAAGAATAAGGTATAATAGGCCTAATTATCTAGTTAGAGAATGAGGGAATGGAAGCAAAGGATGTAACACTTTGAAGAGATAAAATAGGTATTTTAGAACATCAAAAGGGTGCATTGAAACTATCATAAATATCAAGATCAATTTCATATGACCTAAATATCTTGAAGATGCCTATTTGAGTGAAGAGACCTAGAAGGCAGTTTGAAGGGGATAAGAGTGTGAAGAACTGAAGAGGTGGTCATCAATAGTTGGTTGAGAAATAGGGTGTTTTAATGGTGATCAAATAAATTAAGTGGTTGAGTTGGTTTTAAGTCATTTATGGAATTGATGTTGTATACACATAATATTTTCAAACTTTTATCAATTATTGACACTTTGTATCATACAAAAACCTATTAAGTCTCAGTCTCTCTAAGTACATGCCTTAAGGGGTGCATCGGGAAAGGGGTGGAAAAACCATTGGTGCTTCATAAGATTATTTTCCCTTTTTACACTTACCATTTACATTATCATATCCTAAAATTATTTACCCTAAGATTATTATTCTTTTTTATACCCATTATAGTCATTTATCATGCTTTATCCTCCTTGCTCTTACCATGATCCCCTTTAACTAGTTGACTATACTATGTCAACTAGGTCAACCATATATAATTTTCAGCCTTTGAATACTGCATAGGGTTGACTAGGTTGACCCTATACTACTTAGGGATATTTTTCATTAGGAGCTTTGTTATCCCTTCAACCAGCCTAGCTTGAGACCTAGTGAATTACCTCTCAAAAACATACAAGGTCAACTAGGTCAACCCCATACTAATGACATATTTGGAAGGATTTAGGGAGAGATCCACCTATATATACAAGTTCATTTCCAACCATTTGTAAAAAGACAAGTGAATAATAATAAGTGTAAATGAACATTTGCTTATTTACCATTCTACTAGAGGAATAAGGATTAGGGTTCCATACTTTATTTGGAGATACAAATCTTGTCTTTTGGAGAAGTCATTTAGATGCATAGATAGGTTATTATCCTATAGATGATTTTTATTTTTTATCCTTACATACCACAAAAATATCTTGTGAAGTACCTTGGCCAAGGGAGAGATGAGGCTCAACGGGTTCATTTTCAAGGTATTTATTCCTAATTTTATTTCTGCTTTATAAGAGTAGATAGATAATGCAATTGTGCTTCTCTCCTATGCATTAGTATTATACATACATTAAATTGAGTATATGTATTATATGCATGTTTAGTTTGGTTTGTTTTATTTCTAACCCCCACTTTATGTCACAAACTTTGATGTGCACTATATTATATTTACTTTCTTATTTATTAGATACAGAGTGAACATTAAACCCAGGACTCTCTTATAGTTATTACATGATTATGTTAGATTGTAAGCTTTAGAACCCTTCCTAAAATGGTGTATTGTGATAAGTGATCCCCTAATTGGGTTAATTATATCCCCATATTGGTCATTCTCCTACTTAACAAATGTATTCCCAATCAAAAGTGTAGGTATGTTCTATCTTCTTCAAGCCAGGATTGATCTATAGACACGATGCATTTTTTATTGCATACATTCTGGTGAGCCTAACATGAACTAACCCTTGTGAGATTTTTTTACCTTATTTAATTCTTTCATCATTATTTTTATCATATATTTTCCATACTTTATCTACTCTATTGACCCAATATCTTACTTATGTGCACAATATTTCAAGTATAGGCTACTAGATCAACCTAGTCAACCTAGTACAATTTTTTATCTTTTTAGACATCTAGTCTAGACTAATAGGTTAACCCAGTTCACCTTATACTTTTTTAGACATCAATTTTAGCATACTAGGTTGACCCAATTGACCCTATCAGGCACTCAATAATAGGTTTCTACAAAGGTTAATTGACCCACTTGACCTAGTTAGTAGAATTTGTAAGCATATATCAAGGTTCTTAAACAAAAATCTTAATTCTCTATGTCTCTAATCCACCAAGGTTCCTTTATATCCCTTTATATCTTTCTTCATAGTCTTTCCTTTTATATTTTATAGTATTTAAAAATTTCCTTGCATAGTCAACTGGATTGACCCTCTCGACCTAATTCTACGTTCTTTGTTTTGTCTAGATAATTGGGTCAACTTTGCTGCCCTATTCATTTTTAGACCTTGCTTCCACATTATAATATTGACCCTATCAACCCTATTTTGTATTCTATGCATACATTGTTGACTTTATCAACACTATACCTTATTTCAAAGTTGGAATTAACCTTATATGCTAGTAATTAGCTCATACTATCATTTCTTGTTGCTTGCATGCTTAGAATAGATCACATAGCTCAATTAAGTGGTTTTAAATTAATTTTTTAGTTTCACTATTTTTTATTTTATGCACACACAACCAAATCACAAAATCTAAACAAGCATTTCAACATTTGTCTATCCAAGGCTAACCTACTTGGATTTCATCACCAAGGGGGAAATTGACTTGATTGATGTTATGGTAAAGTATAAATAATGGTTAATGGTATATTATAGCTAAGCACCTAACATCCTTATCATTATGGCATGTGAAGTAAGGGGGTAGGCCCTAATACCAATCTTATATCATTACCATTATAAATCCCTTTCATCCCAAACTACCTAAAACCATCCTTAGATTGCCTTCTAGTTCCTTGGTTACATCTAACTTCCCATCACATTTAAAATCATATTCTAATAATCTAATAAACATTCAGGTTGACCAATTAGTTAGCTATTTACTTTCCAAATCGATTGCTTAGTCTTTACTTAATTGTATTTTGTATTAAAAAAACTTGTATTAGCTAGTGTTGGTGTAAGGTTTTGTGTTATGTGCCTTAATTAGATCAACCTCGTTGACCCAATTGATAGTGTCAACCCTATACATTTTTTTAGCCTACTAGGTTGACACTATCAACCCTATACATTTTTTTAGCCTACTAGGTTGGCATTGCTGACCCTATACTTTTTTTCAGCCTAATGGGTTGACACTGCTAACCCTATACATTTTTTTTAGCCTACTGGGTTGACACTGTCAACCTTGTACATTTTTTAGCATACTAGATTGACACTATGACTTTGTACATTTCACTATAGTTTAATCTCATCCCTCTTTTTGGCCAATTTTTTCCCTATTTTTCCTCTTAGTCTTATGGTATCCACTCCTACTTGGTATCATGAATCCTCTTATGAAATTCTTTCTTGATAGTCTTAACCCATTATTAATGTAGATGGGTTATTCTCTCCTACCACACCTATCCACTATAAAAGATAACTCTTTATGGTGAAAATCTTCATCATAGGGTTCTAAATATTTTGAATATCAATCTATCCTATACTTAATAGTATATCCATATAATTCTATTAAATAAATCCCAAACCATGACAATTATATACCTTATACCTCTTTTACACCTTATAAACCTAGAATTCATAAACTCATCAACCCATATACATCAAATATTAGAACCTCACATTATGTTTGACCTCTTATAACCAATCTTCATAATCCTCTTCTTACACCCATAATAAGAACACCTAATATTATCACTTCCCAAAGTAACATGGTTGAAACCACTCAAATTTATAATCTATATGGTTTGTAATTATTCAAAAACCTTGATGATAATACTATTTACACTCCTCAAAAGAATGGTGGATTTACCAAGCTTCCTTGTTCTTTTGCCACACTTAGGACAACTAACACTAATTTTGGCAATCCTCCAACTACAAAGAATACTCCTCCCACAAACACTAACAATCCTCCTCTTATCAAAACTAATATCCCTCCTACAAACACCAACCCACCTATTGATACATCTCAACTCCTTGCACATATAGTTAAACAAATGAACATCATGCAAACAACCAATCAATCTCAAAGTATGAACATGAAACAACATTTATTAAACATGGATATTCAATCTCCTCAAGTCATCATGTCTCAACTAAATCCAAATTTTGTCCCTTTTCCTCTTAGAGATGCCAATGATAATATCATCCCTCAACCTATAGTAATTAAATAAAATGATTCAACATCTTCAAAATGAACCTTTATCCCCATTCAT
Source organism: Torreya grandis (assembly GCA_037957365.1). NCBI lineage: Eukaryota > Viridiplantae > Streptophyta > Pinopsida > Cupressales > Taxaceae > Torreya > Torreya grandis. Next base: position 2,757,066 of record JARHVA010001920.1, read on the forward strand.
TTCATCCATAGATATTGGAAATATTTCTCCAAATATCACATATAATGGGACTAAAGACCCTACTATCTTTCTTAAGTATTTTTGTAATATTTATAAGGAATGGGTCCAAACTATCACCTTTGCCACCACCAAACTCTTAGCAAAAACCTTTGTTGGTGATTCACTTGAATGGTACAACCAACTTCCTAGATATTCCATCTCACAAATGGATGATTTAGTCAATTATATAGTGAAATAATTCTAACATAATGACCTTCTTGAAAATTACCTTATCCATTTCATCAATACCAAGCAACTTCCTAATGAATCTACTCATACTTTTATCAAATGATAGAAGTATCTCACTCATAAAGTAGACCATAAAATGAATGATGAAACTCTTTTAAAACTATTTGTCACTTCTCTTAAACCTCCCCTTCAATACAAAGTTAGAATATTTTCACCTCAAAGTTTAGAAGAAGCCTTAAACCAAGCCAAAAGGCAAGACTTTATTATGACTCAATTTGAACCATCTCAAACAATTACTAAATAACTTTCCAATCATTTTCTCATAACATTGATTCCTCCCATCCTCCCCAAGCTCAAAATAGAGCATCCAATTCAACCAATTTTAACCCAACCCACCCTCCTTTGACTCTAGAACAACTTAAGCATAAATTACCACCCTCTAAACCCATGATTTTTGATCTTTCTAAGCCTCTTCCAAAATGGTGTAACCTTGATAAGTTTTGTTGGTGGCATGCTAATATAGATAATTCTCATGAGTCTTGTCGTGATATTCATCATTTTCTTATTTCTTCCTTACTTGGTCCATATTTCAATCTTGATACTCTAACAAAACAATGTTATCAATACTATCTTCAATCTTCTCAACTTCAATCTCAAGAACCACAATCACATCAACATCAACTACCTAATTATCAACAACAATTATCCCATACCCATACCTCATTTTCTTTTTTTTTTCAAACCATAGTTAATCCTTATTTCTACACCAATAAGGAAAGGGTAGCTAACACGACCAATTTTAAACATATCATTACATCCATTAAATCTCAAACTCTTAGGTCACATGAACCAAAAGAGTATCTAGTTCAAATTCTTACTCTAAAGAATATCATACATGGTCCTCCTTTAACTCCTTTATCTCTTCATACCTCTCCTACACCATATTTCACATTCAACCTCCTTAAAATCCAACCAACCAACACATTTACCTATCTCCAATTGTATCTACCAATCTAATACAAATCATTATAATGGTTCAATTTTACCTCACTCCACTTCATATGTTAGGGCATCTTGTGATGCCCATCCATGTCCATTTAGACTTTGGATCATCTTGTGATTCCCATCACTACATCCACTTACCTACTGGGGCATCTTACGATGCCCACTCTTATTCTACAATGCATAACAACAAACACATCTAGCTTCAAGAAACCTTTTGAGACTTATAGACTTGTATTTCACATGCTCATCTTTGATATAAATGTTATAATAGATCTTAGTTATTCTTTTTTATCTCATGATTCTTTTTGTGCACTTTATTTCTTTTAATTTCACTTTATCATCATCATTGTCTTCCTTTACTTTATTTTTATTACACATTACATTTGGCCTTTGTTTTCATTTTTGTCCTCATATATTTCATTTATTTTTGTAATTTTATTTTATTATTTTACTTATTACCTTTATGATTATTTTTTCCTTTATTTAGCATTAGCCCTCATGGTTTTCTCTTTTGTGAGTTTGTATTATAAGACCATGAATAGGACCTGGCCCTCCTCACAAAATACCATCTTTTTCTTATCGTATTTTATTATTTCACATGTTTATTTTTGTTACCCTCATGGGTTTTTATTTTATGAGTTGTAGTATAAGACCATGGATAGGACCTAGCCCTCATCATAAAATTACCATATTGTCAATAATTTTCTATAAAATACTTTTGATCCTTGTTCTCAACTTTAGTTTTTGCTTCTTTTGATAGATGGAATTTATGCAAACAATATATGTTAGCATGTTTTCCTCCATTTACCTCATTATTATGATGATTAATCACACTTTATTTTCATTTTATCCCTTTTTTCCCTTTGTTACATTTTTTTTGAAATTTGAAGTAATTCAAATTTGTTCCATGTGTCACTCCTCTTGATTTCCCCTTTCTCTCTACATTGGATAAAACAAGGTTGAAGTCAAGATAACACTTTTATTTCACCTACATTTATGAGACTCTTAGACCTCATGCTATTTTAAATTATCTCTTTTAGACACCTTATCCCAAGTATTCAAATGAAATTCATTTTTAGCATCCATTTTTGGTTTTCTAAATCTGTATGGAGGAGGAACAAAAAAAACCATCAAGAAAGCTAATAGCTAAGTCATTTAAAACAAAAGGAAATAATATACTAAAAGGCAAAATAAAAATATCAAAATTCAACATCAAAATAAAATACATGATTAAAATCACATCTCTTATCTCTAATCAAATCTCAAACTCCATAGTTAGCCTCACTTAGAGCCAAGGTCCTTTGGGTGTGGTAGGCTAGTAGATTGGAATAGGGTAAGTCAACAAATTATATGGTGTTACCTACTTTCTCATGAAATTACCCAATCTTCACAGTAGACTGATGGCTTTATAATGGGTCCTAAAGAATGGGGAACATGTTGTGAAAAGGTAGGTCCATTTTAATTTTCATGCATATATCCTTCATGGGATGATCTATAAACTGCATTTGTTGACCTAATACTTGTGTAGCTAAGAGAAGTTATTCATAGTCCTTAAGGTTGAAAGTCCTCTTATTTTGACAAAAATAATTTGAGTGTCTTGACTTTAATAAAGAGTTCCTCTACCTTGGTTTTTCCTTCATTCTCCCCTCCACCCATTTCATTTTCCCCCCTTGATAGATAAAATGTGATTCTAAATCTATTTTCCCTCTTTTATTATTCTTTCTACTTCACCTCTTAAAAACATGATAGCATTACTTTGTTTCAGTTTTATCTATCCTTAGAGCAAAACAACATTTTTGAGTAACTATGGATTACACCCTTACACCATTCATTTCACATACCATATCATTGTCATATTAGTCAAGTCATTAGGTGGTTGTGTTTTTTTACATTGTATCTTCAAACAAGCACTATGTTTGAGTTTTCATCCTTTAGAGCTTTTTAATTTTAATTTATCCATCATGTTCTTATTTGATTGTTTTTGGGCTTCACTTATCTTTCATATGAAATTTTCCATTATTATATGTTTCTCTTTATGTATGCCTTATTCATGTTTGTCTCACATCTTCAATCACATTTCATTTTTTGTCTTTCATGTTTTTATGTTTTCTTATCTTACATGATCTTACTTTTCCCTTTCTTACATATCTTTGTTCAAATTTACTTTCATGGACATTCCTTTTTACCATTCATGTTTTACATGCTTTCCAATATGATTTAATATGTTTTAAAATAATTTTTAATTCATTTTCCATCATTTGCCATTTTTTCCATCATTTTGTCATTTATTTTTGTTAAATATTCTGAACATTGCCTTAACAATCCTAATTTGCCAATTTTCCTACAAACTTTATGTCTACTAACCTCTATATGCCTATCTTCCAAACCTTTTTATTTTTGCCTATTTTTCCACTAACTTCTACAGGTTCACGTAGTGTTCTTCACATTAGATTAATTCACTTTCTCTTATAGTTTAATTCATTATCTATAACATTAACATAATTAAAGGTAGGTGTTTTTCATTTTGTCCTTTTTTACCTTTTTTTTTGCTTATTAAACTTTACTTAGAATCAACCTTGTGTGTTATCATGTTCTATTTATTAAAGAACCATCCTATGTTGAACTTATGTGGCACATGATGAGATTAAAGTGGGGCATATTTATCCACATTATTTTCAAATTTTTATCAATTACTAAAAAAAATTATCTTATAAGAACCTATCGAGTCTCAATCTCTCTGAGTGCACACCTTAAAGGGTGCACCAAGAAAGGGGTGAGTAGACCATTAGTGATTTATAATATTGTTATCCCTTTTACCACTTTCCATATACACACTCATATACTAAATCCATTTACCCTAATCTTATTATTCTCTATTGTACCCATTCCATTCATTTGTCATGGTTTATCGTCCTTGTTCTTACCTTGATCCCCTTTCACCAGTTGACTGTACAAGGTTGACTAAGTCAACCCTATACAATTTTTAGTCTTTGATTACTATACAAGGTTGATTAGGTTAACCCTACACTATTTAGGGATCTTTTTCATTAAGAGATTTGTTAACCCTTTAGCCAACCTAGCTTGGGACCTAGTGAATTACCTCCTAAAAACATACAGGGTCGACTAGGTCAACCCCATATAGTTGGCATATTCAGAAGGATTTAGGGCAAGATCCACATATATATACAAGTTCATTTCCAACCATTTTTAAAAAGAGAAATGAATAATAATAAGTGTGAATGAACATCTTCTTATTGATCATTTTACTTAAATAATAAATCTTAGGGTTCCATACTTTTTTTGAAGATATGGATCTTGTCTTGTGGAGAAGCATTTTAGATATGTAAATAGGTTGTGTATCCTAAATCTAATTTTTATTTGTTATCCTTACATACGACAACGATTTATTGAAAAGCACCTTGGCCAAGGGAGAGATTGAAGCTTGGTGGGTTCATCTTCAAGATAAGTATTCCTAACTTTATTTCTCCTTTATAATATTAGATAGATAATGAAGTTGTGCTTCTCTCCCATGCATTAGTATTTTGTATACATTGATGCAGGTATATTTATTTTATGCATGTCTATTTTAGTTTGTTTTGTTTCTAACCCCCACTTTGTGCCACAAGCTTTGGTGTGCACTATATTAGATTTACTTTCTTGTTTATTATATATAGATTTAACATTAAACCTAATACTCTCTTAGGTTTGTTGCATGATTATGTTAGACTTTAGTATTTGGAACCCTTCCTAACATGATGTATTATGACAAGTGATCCCCTAATTGGGTCTAGCAGATCCCCATATTGGTCATGATCTCACTTAACAAATATATTCTCAATCAGAAGTGTAGGTATTCTCTATCTTCTTCAAGTCAAGATTAATTTATAGACATGATGAATTGTTTATTATATATAGATGTCTCCTTGTTATTTGGTGCTTACTAAACCCTAACTGGGTTGGTGTCTGGTTAGATGGTATTGGTGCTCCATGTGGAGTTGGTTATTCACAAAATTATGATATTTTGACTTATAGGATTGTAGTCCATTTTTAAGGATCAGTTGGTTTTCTTCCCCTTGAGGGTTTCCCACTCATATGTGTGTTTTTTTTATGCTCATGTGAATGACTCTTTATGAATTAATATATCCTTTCATTTCTTTGATGGTTCAAGGAATGTTAAAATACATGTGAAATAAAGCTTAAGAGACTGATTCACCCCCCCCCCACCCTTCTCAGTCATTATGTTTCCAACAATTTTGATAATTCGGTCAAAAAATCATAAGAATGAATTAAAATGTATGACCAATCCTTAATCCTAATCCTTAATATGATGGTATGACCAACATAAGCCTTAAAGATTTCCTCAGTTTTCCTAAACCAAAAAAAACATTATTAAATATAGTTAAAGTTGATAATTATTATGGAAGTACAATTACAGTTAATAAAAAATTCAATGTAAGGGATTTATATATACAATAAAAAATTGATCCATGTGTAGACTTGATAACTTTATTAGTGAAAATTATAACCAATAAGCCTCCTCACTCTTCTTGTTAAACATGGGATCCTCACCTTTGGCATATTGTGTTAACTACATAGCCTTAAAATAATCTACAATGATGGCCTATCACCTCACAACATTTTATGCAAATCTATTTTTTATGGATGTTTCTTGACACTTATAATTCTTCACTAAACATTACAGTACCTTGATTCACTAATCCAAATAATATCATGCTTAATATACACCATATTCACAATACTTTTAAATTATATAGTGTTTCACACCTCATACCACATTGATCACAACTTTTGTATCACACTTTATCATTATGTCTCATCCACAATTTTGACAATTATATGAAACACTTCATAGTGTTCATAGCTTACCACAACATTTTGTATCACTTCATAACCCCCTTGTAGGTCAATCATATTACACATTAGTTATTTACATGCCAATTATCACTAAAGATATATATATATATATATATATATATATATATATATATATATATATATATATATATATATATATATATATATATATATATATATATATATAGGACAATTACACCTCATTTTTTATTCATCATCACTTTAATACTAGGTGGTATGCTAGATGTCATACTCCATATCAATTACATGTTAAAGCATATTTGCATTATACCACATGTTAAACCACAATATTCATGTTATTAGAGAATATGGAATGACTCATAGCCATGTATCCAACAACCATTTTTATTAGTAATTTTAATATTCTATTGGATATATGTATTATAACCAATAAGGTGTAAAGAATCACACATTCTCTATTTATCATGAAATATATACATACATGTATCAAACATTCAAGAGACCACCACACACTAGATAGGAGTTTTCTTGGCTCTACTCTAGCATTCCAACTTATATTTTTTACATTATTTTACAATAGTATAGGTAATTAGTAAGGGCACACTCCCATTTTAATAAAATAGTTTTCTCTCTTAGAATTATTGTGTTATTGTACACATTTTTTATTTCCTTATCCACATCTTGAAAAAGAATTAATTTATACATATTAATCATCTATTTTTATAGAATTTGTCTTGATGTATTACTAGGTTAAGATTTGCTTACACATTATACGATCCATTACTTGTATCAAAGTGTGTCTTGGTCCAACATATACTTGGTCGAATAAATCATAGTTTGGATAGTTTATATCAAATAATATCTATTTATTATGTATATTCTTAATGAGAAGAGGGAATCCTATCTATATATGTTTCAATATATCTAATACAATATCATATCAAAATTAATATAGATTATGCCTAGAAGAAACATAGGATAGCCTTATAAATTTAAAATCTCATTTTGGATGCCTTGGAAGAACAACACACAAAAATTATTATCCAATTTATTCATTTAAGGAAATCTCAACCCAATGTTTATGATTCCATTCTTAGAACTATTTCAATAGTAGTTTTAGTAGTAGACCCCCTTCAAAGTGAAATTTAATATTTTCATCCCAGTGTTTGAAGAAAAAAATAATATCATAGCATTAGATGCCTATATTAAAAAAAATTAGGTAGTTCTTAGCTAATAAACTCATGCTAAGAAGATCATATTTTTAATGCTAAAGATGTCCATCATAGTGGTTCACTAGTGATAAAAGTTTTAGTGCGTAGTATGCTAATTATTATATTTTAATTGAGTTTTAGAATAGTTTTGGCAATGCATATAAGTATTAGTTCTATCCTCTCTAACACTTAAAGGATGAATGCATAAAGTTACAATATTTGCACTAGTGTAAAGATAATTCAGTGGATGATTACACCAATGATTTAGGTAGCTACGCATGCACATTAACTTGACTAAACAATAATATTTTATAGAATACATTAGGATGATTTCACCTTATATTAGTGTGAAGATAGAATTATTTACTTGTGGAACTCTGTGTAAATTTGACTAAAATTCTGCTAAGATCAAATCCAAATACAAGTTGAAGAAATGTCTAACCTCTTCATCTAGTAGCATGTGTAAAATCTAGCTTGAACATAAATCCCCATATTGGAATTATATATTGATGCATGATAGATAGATTCATAATAATATCCTTTTTTCATGATTTATTTTAACAAACAACACTTCATATTATGGCACATACATTCCCTTACTCATTTAATGGCTCACATTTGTAAAATATATATAGGTAAAACAACAATTTACTTTCCAATATAAATTAAATGTAATGGTGGATAATGTATACTATGAAATTACACCTTTGGAGTTCTATTAAATTATGATCATAATAACCTACTTGCTTGACCATGAAACTAAATATTAGGTGAAGCCACAAAATGGACTAATCACATCAAATACCAATTTCAAACCTTTTGGAGTTATTTCCCTTGGCCAACGTGACATTGTATTTTAAAAATAATGTTTGAAACTCATCTTGAATATAATGAAGTTTTTGATACTCATGGTTCATCATGAGAAACTTGTGAAGGAAAATAATAAATCATTGTTAACACACACTATGAAAACATTTTCAAAATATTTTTATCTTGACAAAGTACTTAAGCATTATGGTAAGGTATTTTTAGATCCCTAAAATCTCCAAATACACTACATAATAAGGTACCACATCAATTTAGTTCATAGTTACCATCTTCCAAATATATCTCTATATTGTATATCATTTTGAGATAATGATGAATTCCAAGGCTAGATACAAGAACTCCTTAATAGGTTAAGTTAAATCCAAAATATTATACTTCTAGGAGTCTTATAGTCCTTGATTCTAATAAATATTGGATTTAGAAACTTTGTATAGGTTATTTCACACTAAAAAAATCACTCTAAATAATTGGTATCTTCTTCCATCTATTTACAACATCCTATACCAAATCTAATGTGCTCAATACTTCACCAAGATCAATGTTATGTTTGGTTAACCCCAAATTCCAATCCATCTTAAATACATCTCAAAGATGGAATTTAAGGAAAGGGAGGACTTATAGGAATAAATTGTCATTACCTTTGGTTTTTCCAATTCCCCAACCACATTAATGTATCTGATGGATGGCATACTTTAGTTGGTTTTCAACTCTTTCATCATTGTCTATTTAAATTAAATCCCCTTCTTTATAAATACTTGAGAGGACCACCTAGATCATTTCTCTTGCTTCCTTAACATGCTATGCAAGCACATATTTCAATCCAACTTATCTATCTATTCATTAGGAATAACAAACACCCACTACATAGGCTACATAATTGATTATAACAATATACATTTAAATATATTAAATGTTAAAGTCAACTAATATTGGACTACTTCATGCAATCTCATAGAATTTAATAGTTTTCTTAGACTTTATAACCTCTACAACATTTTTTCCTAGGTTGTTAGAATGTAACAACCATAGTTATTTTTCATATTACCAAGATAAATAATTATGTTAAAAATAATTAATCAAATTTAAGCAAGGAAAGATGAAGTGAGATCCATAATTATGTCATATCCAACATAGGATCTAGACCGAGTCCATAAATTAAAAATGACTTCATTAGGAAGCATTTTAACCACTTAGTATTCATATATAAGTGGACCAATATAAAAACACTCATGCGCACATGTTCATGTGCTTTAACATGTATTTTTCAATAAAGTCATCACTAACTTATACACATACCTGAGTACCTGCATAATTTATAAAATAATTGGTACCTAAATAGGTAAATCAAAAAGGTTTATCAAAAAAAATTAGGAAGTAAGATAGATTCAAAAGAAGAAGAATCATACTAAGCTTTCATAATATATATCTATAAAATTCACAAGAAACAAGCAATAATCATGCAAATTACTATTTCTAAAATCAATGCACAACTTTGAAAAACATTACAAATCTCACAAACAAGGGACAAGATTAACATCCCATTGGTAGGTAGCTTAAGGAGGTTAATCAAAGGTATAAGTGTATTTATTAATCTTCTTGAGATGTTTCAATAACCATGATTATGTTTCACTTAAGAACACATTTATTTTTGTAAGATAAGGTTAGTCTCAAGGTACAGGTGAATACATGCCTATTTAAGATGTTATTGAAGTTAAGACATCCTTAAAAGGTTAAACAAACACACTTAAAACATCACTATTTTAATGTGCATGGGTTTAAGGTACTCAATGTACTTATACAAGGTTTAACACTTAAGCCTAGTAATTAAGTGAATAAAACTTAAACTTAGGTCAACGATATTTATACCAAGAAAAACATAATTATTTAATACTATATGTTGTAATATTTTATCCTTATTACTTTTCAAGGAAGACATTAATTCCATATTAATGATTATAAATCATCACATTGTCTTATTACAATTCCATGTCTTTATAATGAAATAGAATAAATTATTATTATTCCTTACGATAATTCCACATAATATCAGGTGTTCCTCAAGAACATCATGCCTCAATGAAATATCCATTATAGTATAGGGCATTTTAATAACTTAACTATTTATAAACTGGTTTGTTGAATTAGATTTAACATTTGAATCACGTTAATTAAATCTTAGTAATAATTGTTCAACCCCATCAATCCCAAATTATACAAGGTTGTCCCAAAAGGGTCTTATAACTTTAAATATTGATATAATGGTTTCCAAAAATTATTGTCTTCATTATATTATCCTTAAGAGGATATTAACTCTAGACACTTTTCATGTTTCTTTAAATTAATCCTAAACATAGAGTCAATTTAACAATTGCAATTCTTTAACATAGGTCTCATGTTTTTGATGTAGTCAAATGAGGACTTATCACACGTATATAAAAATGGCAATCAGAACAACTTATCTTTGATTAAGTAATATTGTTATAAAAAATTAATAAGCATAATGATTAAAAAAAAAAAAAAAAGTTAATTAAAGTAATCTTAACTTAATTTGTACATGAGGTATTATCAAATATACTTTATACATACACAATATCACATTCCAATTTTTTATACACTTTACAAACACAAGTCTCACATAGTATCTCAAAATTAAATATTATAACTTTAATTCAAAAAAAAACTAATTATTTTTTTAATTATCAAACTATATCAATGCCATTAACCTAATAAAAGAATACTAATATTGTTGAATAGTCATATGAGCTTTATCAAGCTTTATGAACATATACTGATAATATAAGATAGCGAAAAGAACTTGTTCAAGTATGAAAATAAATTTATCCTCATTATAAATTTAATCATAACACTTAGAAGTTCAAATATGATTCTACATACTCTAAGTAATAATAAATTAATCCATGAATCAATTTAAGTTATGTAGTTAAAATTTCACAAAATCATAATGCCACAATGAATGTTTATAGTCATATATGTAAATGACAACAAAAAGAATAATTTTATATTTATAATATCAAACTCTAATAATAATTATAAGTCAACTTTCAAACACTAAAATAATATAAAAATTAAACATAACCTTAACCTTGCATCACATAACTAATGAACATTAATATCATTAATGACGTTAATTGTACATTAATGAATCAATTCATTTTACAATCAATTGTCAAAATGACAAAACCAAAAGAAGTATAATAAATAATATTCCACATGTAATCCAATGTTTAAAATGACCACCTATCCAATCCTAATGAGCCCAACCATAAGTGGCCCTAGACAACCCCATTCATTAGTTAGATGTGATTTTAGCCAGAAAAGAGAAGTGAGTAAGGTAATAGTGTCTACTGAGCTTGACTTAACAAATCCAAATGATGAAAATTTTCAAACAAGATTATTTACAATCATGGTTAATAACACTAACACCATTTTAGTTATTATAAATATTGAAGCTCATTTAGATCATTCTAAGATTGAATATTAAGAGTGAAATCCATGGAGTTACACCTACAAGCCCCAATCTAATGTAGGGGTACAACATCCAAAATAAATGCAATTTTATTATGGTTAGTAACCCTAAATACAAATAGTATTCTTCAAATATTTCTATATAATTAAAATTAAATTAAATTAATCAAATAAATTTTGAGAAACAAACCAAACTATATACTCAAAACAACATCATAGAACTTTTATGAAAATATCATCAAACTTATAGTAGTCTAATAATGACATCAAAACCCAAGTCAAGTTTGCATACAAAGAAACATATTTACATAGCCAGTGAGAATAAATTGAATTTAACTAATCAAATAAAACAACATAAAATGTCCTTGAAGTGCCTACTCAATGTTGACGAATATGATCAATAGAAAAATTATGATAAAAATATCCCAAGGTAATTATCAATAACTGGTAATGATAATAACAATAGAATCCATTCATACAAATGTTTAATGTCAAGAAGTTTAAAATCATGATGTTTTTAAATCATAATAATAATATTTTTTATCCAATTCAAATAATCATAACTAAAAATAAAATCCAAAGTCTAACCATGTTTTCCTTAATATATTAAAAAACCCTCATAATGATATAATCAAATACCCTAATTATACGACTATTGGTTGAAACACTATAATAATAATAATAAAATAACATTTTAAGCAAAACCTAGATGGTATTTAAACCCCACATACAACTAAATAATTTATTTATATTATTATAAGGTTTCAACCTAAAGGGCACATGCTTGTGTTCATTCAAAATAAACAACCCAAATAAAACTCAAAGTATATAGCTAGGGTTTCCAACTTGTAACTGGGATTTCAAAAACAACAAGAACCCATAATATAACATGAATAATTGTATTCCTAAATGGACTTTAAAAATAATAATAAACTTTATTTTTAAAAAAAAATGAACTTCAACCTAACATGCATATATAAATCACAACCAATATGTTTCAGTCGAGCCATAATGGATTTCAAACTCTCTTTTTTTAAATAATAAATGCAACATTTGAACTCAAACCCTACAGGTTTTTATTCACACAAAAAATCTAACAAAACACTCCATTTTGTATGTTATAGAATAATAAATGACTGCATTTATTTTCAGACAAAAACTTAATACAAACTAGTAAGGTTGAACTATAAAAACACTAAGAATTTTAAACACAATACTTGTATACCATCCAAAAGATTGAAAAATAATTGTGATTTTACTTCTTTTCCTTGACTTCACAAACTTCCAAACATTCAAACCTTGAATTAAAAGACTAGTTGACCCATTTAAACCAACACAAGCCACCAAAAAACTCTTTAAAAACTCTTACATAGTTGACAAGACAAATGACTCACTAGAGTTTGAACTCTGAAAGAATATCATGCATCTAAATACATTAATATTTCTCTTGGATAACATGCCCAAATTTTGGCAAATTTTTTCCAAGTTCATGGCTTCTAAATGGCAAATCAAAAAGAACATGTAATAACCCTAATAGGGTTATAAGTCTCTCGATGAATTTGAATCGGATAGTGAGCTAATGCCATCAAATAAAGTCAAACAACAAAATAGACACTTCAAACTAATGGAATGCCCCAATGTGGGTCATGGACCCCAATTATATAACTAAATTAATTCCAAACCAAGACATAGTATAATAATATAATTAATGTAACAAGAGCTCCAAACCACTATAAGACCTTTAAGCTATTAAGTGATGTGTCAAGACAAATTTAAATGTTAAAATGCTTAGGAAACATAATCAATGACTAATTAATTTTAATCTAAAATGAAATATTACTATGAAAAATATGTAACTCAATAATACAAACATAAAAAATAATTCATTACTGAATAAGATAGAATTTAAAGAATAATGCAATGTCAAAAAATCACAAGTATTGAATTAGGCTTAAGACTTGAAATCAACAACTAAGTAAAGTAATGATTGAACAAGAAGTAAAAAATAACTAGTGACAAATTTAACAATGAAATAAAACTTAAAAATTATAATCACTCAACATTTAATTCAAACTTATAAAATGACTCAAAACATTATAACAATCAAAGCTCAATATTAGCAATTTTAAATTAACTATATCTTTTTGTTCACTTTCTCAACCTTGCTCGACTGATCAGTGTCACATCCAAATAAATAATGACTTAGTAACTCATTAGACATGAAAATATAATGTTGTAATGAGAATCATATCAACTAATTATCTAAACAAAAATCAATAATGGATCAAACGTAGATCACATAAATATATCATAGTACTAATCTAAATTATTATGTCTTAAATAGTTAATAACTAAACCATAACAATAAGCTAAATAATTATATTCAAACAAGGTCATGACAAATACATCACATGGCCTCTTAGTCAAAACAAGCATACCAATGTGTCCTTTATCTATACACCTACATAAAAAATGAATTTGAGACTCTAAAACAATGTATTTATGTAGTGCATGTTCTTATAACTCCAAAAAATCCAGACTCCTTATATCTTCATAATGATGCATCTAATTGTGCACTTGGTGTAGTACTCATACCATATGGAAATCTTATCCAATAACACTTTGAGACATTCAATGTTTTAGAGGTGCTTCACCTATGATAAAAAAGAATGTATGATATTGTGTAAGCAATAGATAAAATAGTGTATTACATTCTGGGTAAGGATACAACCATTCATTATTATCATAAGCCACTTTAGTACATGGAGATGTAGAGAAAGATAGATAGTTTACTAAACATGAAGCGGATGACTTACCTAAAACAATTAAATCTCATGATCATATACAATAAGGGAATGCAAAATGATATAGTATATTTCCTTAGCCAATTATATATCCTCATGTTATTCATGGCATTGGATACGCATGGACATAATTTCATAAATTGGGTATCACACTATACATCTAAAAACAACTTCATAGATACCTAAAAAACACTCATAATTGGTAAACAGGTATTAGAGTTATACATAAATAAAAATCATCTCTACAATCTTGGTCATCTCTATGTACCATATTACTTCTTTCTAGAGACACATTTGGAAAGTGTAGTATGCCAAAATCTATAAGTCCTAAAAATGTCATAAATCAATTTTTAAGGCCCAAAAATCTTTAAAACATCCATTATTTTTCCAAAAATATATTCCAAATTTAAAATTTACACCCAAATAACCTTTACGTTCAATACTAAAATTTTAAAAAACTAAGTACTAACTAGATTGGATTTTGAAATACTATATTCTAAATAGTAACTCCTACTGCTCTAAATTCAATTTTAAAAGACTCAAAGTGGCCCTATTTCTTATATTTAGTAAAAATAAATATAAATTATAAAAATATTAAATGTTAATCTTAGATTTTTTACTTACTATAGACATTAAAATCTTTATAATAAACAAACTAGCATATGCACTAAAAATGGCATGTGCCCTTTGCAGTGCCTAGGACACACTTCCTTTGCACTATAAAGTGGTGTATTTTTTCCATTGTATTAGGCACATGCCATTTACACTAAAAATGGAATAAACCCTTTGTAATGCATTGAAAATTGTGTGCACCCTTTGTTTTGCATTTGGTTTTACTTTGTTTATTTCCCTCCAAAATAACTATGGTTTTAAGCTTGGAAGATTTGAACCTAAATCTTTGATCCTACACTATACCAACACACATGAATTTTGTTAAATTTATAATTAGTTTACACTTTTATATCCATGTTAAATTAGGCTAGTTTATTTATTTTTAAAAATAAATTATATGAGTTTGTAGAGGGGATAATTTAGTTTCTAAATATATAATTTTTAATGTTAAATTATTATTTTTAATTATTACTTAATTTATAAAACTCAAAAGAGCTAAAAATAAAGGAAGATAAGGAGCTTACTGCTCTACCCATGTTGGTGAATTACTTTAACTCAAAAGTGTCTTCTACTTAACCTTGGTCCCTATCTGCTTCATGTTTTAGTTAGTTTTTAGAAGAAATTTAGTGTAGATTTTAAGGAGTTTTAATGGAGTTTTGATAGATTTTTTAATCTTTCAATCTAGTCTATAAGATTGGCTTGACTATTTTTACTCATTTTTGTGCTAAATTATTCATCTATTTGAAAAATTTAGTTATATGATCCATGTAAAACTTGTATTTTTTACTAGATCAAATTAAAAAATTACTTAATTTCTACACAACATACCTTATTATGGTTTATACATATATCATTATAAATAGATTTATAGTTTATTTACCATTGATGAAAATTTTCTAAAAATTTTAACAACAATCTACGTATGATTAGCTATGATTTCAAAAAAAATGAAGTTAAGCTCAAAAAATTGTTCATAGACTTATGTTTTCAATTTTATAGCTTTATTGACTTATAAAATTAATTAAAGAACATATATTAGTTTAAAATAATAATAATAAAATACCCTCTACAATATTTGATATTTTATCTATTCATATATGTGATTTTACACAAAAAAAAATTGTTTAGTATAAAAAGGTGTGTTTGTACACATGCACTCTAGTTATTTTTTCACAAAAAATTACCGTGTCATCGTTATTAATGCATAAATTTTCCAACTTTTCTCATCTAGGTATTAAAAAAACTATATATTTAAAAACTACATTTAAATTTTAATAATTCATCTTCTTACATTATTATAAAAAAATTTGTCCAAATGTCTCCAAAAGTCTCTCTAAGTTCATGTATTACTATTTTAAAAAGAAAAAAGAGGCACTTTAAGCCCCCCACTAGTTCCCCCATTACACTACACCCACCTATATGCATAACAAGTCACTTGCACAAAACATCACTTTACCAAATTTCCTAAACTATCATATTTTTTATTTATGCAAGATTGCATGTGAACCCATATGCTCTTTCATCATATACCTTGGGTAATAAAAGAAACATGAGATTTAAATCATGCACCTCTAAGAGATCTACTAATGGTATTCCTTATTTTTCATCTATAGATGTGTTTATCTATGCTACATATTAAATTTATTGGTATTTTCACTTTACCAAATATTCTATATATTCATTTATGTGAATATTATTTCCAATTTTCATGTCAATTAACTATTTCATTTCAATGCATAGTTTTTTCTAGCATCTGCACTATCCAATCCATGCCTTTAGAATATGTGTTTACAATATAACTAATTTTTCCTTCAAAACATGGATATAAATAAGCCACATTTAAAATAGGTGATATATGAATCCCTTTAGAAAACTCTTTCCATATGCATTCTTTACAAATTTTCACAACACTCTACATGGTCCAATATTTTTTTATTTCAACTTATCATAAATGCCTTTTACAAATATCTCTTTCTTAAAGTGTTCTAAGACTAAGGCTCAAACTTGATATTCCACTTATTTTCTCTTCATATGTGTGCATTGTTTACACTATATAGTACTTTTATCTAACTATTTACACACTTTATTGTGCAATTCTCACATATGCTCTTAAAAATTCTTTGCTTCAGTACTTTTTATTTTCTCATTTATGATGTTGCATATCTCTAGAATTTATTAGAACCATAAAAGAGAATGAATTTATACTAACCAGTGTATAAAAAAATATAGTGTAAGGCATATTATATAGTCACAAAAATAACACCCAAAAAATAAAGAGGTGGGTGGAACCAAAAGCATCTAGTAGCGTAAAATAACTAGGACCATGAAACCTACCAACCTAAGTGGTTAAAACCACTATAACCATAAGCATAGGGAATATAGCTTAGCAAATAGCCTAAGGTAATACAATAATATGATAATACCCTCCATTAATGACTAAACTAGAAATAAGACCATGTTTGTCCCTATATGAACTTGTATAAACCAAGTGGCTTGGTCATTATATCAGTTTCGGTACTCTATAGTGGGGTAGTAAAAGAAACTAATATTTTCATTAATAACCAAATATCAGATGTAATGATGGTGAACCTCAATGTGCTTGGTCTTAGCATGAAATAAAATATTATTCACCATCTTCATAACACTTTTATTGTCACAAAAAATTGGAGTAATCTTTGATGACTCAAACTAAAGATCCTCCAAGATTTTCTTTATCCATAGTTTCACAACTTTCACTGACCATAACTTTATACTCTATGTCTATTGAAGATAATTCCATTGTATCTTTTAGTTTGATATTCCATGAGAAAACTCTTAAACCAGGAGTGAATACATATCTTATTGTATAGTTTCTTGAATCTATTGATCCTACCCAATTAGAGTTAGAATATCTTGAAAGCTCAAAATTTATAGACGTCTTATACAATATGCCAAAGTCAAGAATACCTTTGAAATATCTTAATACCAATTTTATAGTTAATGAATGTAATTATTTTGGTTCAGACATGAGTTAAGATAGAAAACTCACTACAAAACAAATATTTGGTCTAGTGGTAATGAGGTAAATGAGACTACCCACTAGCTACCAATACATTGTTTCATTGATCAAAGATGAAGCAGTGTAAATTGAAATTTTAGCTCTAACTTCTATAGGTGTGTGATTTGGATTAAAATCCATCATTTTAAACCTTTCTAATAATTATTTGGCATACTTATTCTATTAAATGAATACAACATAATCACCTTGACAAAACTCAACACCTAAATAATATTACATTATTCTTAAGTCTTTCATGTCAAAAGTACACCAAATATCATCCTTCATTTATTAAATCAATCTAACGATACTCCCATTGATGGATATATCTTTAAAATATACAATGAAAACCAATATATCATCACTAGACACCTCTACATAGAGATTTGGTTTAGAATTACATATTTTGAAATCAGACTCCCTAAGATATGAATATATTTTCATAGACCAAGCTTGAGGAGCCTACTTAAGCCTATACAAGTACTTTATCAACCTAAAAAAAGATGGTCTTTACCAGGAACCTAAAAACCATATGATTGAACCATGTAGACTTCCTCTTCTAAATATCCATTCAAAAAAGCACTGTTGACATCCATTTGGTGCACCTACCATCCAAACTAAGCAACAATAGCAACAATCAAATGAAAAGTTACCATATTTGTAGTAAGAGAAAAAGTCTCTTCATAATCAATCCCTTCCTCTTGTGCATAACCTTTTACAATAATTATGGCTTTGTATTTGTCCAAGGAACCATTTGCTTTAAATTTTACCTTATAAATCCATTTATAACCAATGGATTTCTTTCCTAGTGGTAGTTCCATGAGATCCTAAGTCTTGTTTTTCATCAAAGAATCATATTCCAATTTCATGGATGATTATCACTCATTCTTCCTTTCAGCCTATGAAAAAGAATTAGGCTCAAATGCCTATGAAATAATAGTTGTTAGAAAAAAATTGGCATGCTCACCTCTATTAACAAAATATTTTCCTAATCTCAATTTTCTTCTTTCCACACCTTGTGGCAAGTCTCCCTCCTTTAGTGCTTCCATTGTGGTAGAATGCCACTTTTGCATATTTGGTTGTTCTGATGGAACCTCACAATGACCTACAATAATTACCTCCCTGGACTGTGGTTTTATGGATGAACTAGAATCTTTCTAAACTTTCACATCACAACTTATAATAACATCATTAAAAGAAAATAATGACTTGATATCTAAAATTGTATGAATTATTTTAAAGTATGGTATATGTTCATTTACTATGACATCTCTATTTACCATAAATTTTTTAGTAGAAACATCAAGTAATATGTACACCTTTGACTTCTTACATTACCCAAAAAACATGTATGCTTTTATTTTTGCATCCAAGTTACTTCTCCTTTGACTAGGAATAACTAAAAAAGCTACACAACCAAAAATTCTAAATCACTTACATCAGGAGTTCAACCTGACCAAGCTTCCTCTAGAGTCATATTATCCAATGATTTTGTAAGACTTTAATTGAGGTGTACACCACTATATTCATTGCTTCTTTTCAATATCTATATAAAACATTTTAGCTTTAGACCATACAATGAGCCATGTTCATCACCATCCTATTTTGCCTTTCCACAACTCCATTTTGATATAGAGTGTAATGGGTAGTTTACTATCTATGTATGATTTTAGTGTCATAAAACTCCTTTAACTATTTTGAAATGAACTCACCCCCATTATCCATTCTAAGATATTTCATTGACCATCCTACCTATTTTTTAACCATAAATTTCCATGTAAGGAAGTTATAAAAAAAATCAAATTTCTTCACTATAAAGTATACCCACTTTTTCCTAGAGAAATAATCAACAAACAATAGAAAATAATAGGCTCTAGAATGGGTAGGTTTCTGCATTAGACCATGCAAGTCTGCATGTACCAGATTTAATACTCCCTTAGCTCTCAATGCTTTACCAACATCAAAAGAATGTCTAACTTTCTTCCCCAATTGACATCAAGTACATATATGATGACTATCTTGAATAAAAGGAATCCCCTTAACCATCTTAGTCATTCTTAGTGTATTTAAATACTAGAAATTCAATTGTCCATACCTTTCATTCCATCATGAACTTGTGTTATCAATAACTACAAGGGCACTTTCATTTTCCCTCTCTAGATTTACAATCTTATACAATCCTTTCTCTCCAATCCCAATAGAAATAATATTGTTATCTCTAGTAGTGATTAAACATTGTTGTTTTTGAAACTTTATAACAAAATCATATTTTGAAGTGATCTCACTAATTAAAAGTAGATTTTTGTTCATATCAGGTACAAACCTAACATTATTAAATGTATTAAAAATTTAACCATTAAAACTAATCTAAACATTACCATATCCCTTCACAAAATGAGTTCTACCATCTCTTAAAGATAAAAATTCATTACTATTATTATTTTAAATAAAATTTACATACTAGTCCTTATGGCATGTATAATGGTGAGATGCCCCTAAATGAAAGTATCCACCATAGAATTACCACTAAAATCCATGAAATAAAAATTAGGAGATGTTTCCTCACCTACACCTTCAGCTACATTTGCATGATGAGATCTATTTTTGTGGGTTAGCCATATTCAATTATCTTTTCCTAAAATCTTTCTTAAGATGATCATGTTTCTTATAGTAAAAACAATTACACTTAGATATCTTATTATAACCACTTACTTTTTAAGTTTCTTTTAGAGAACTAGTAATTTTACCAAACTACTTACTCTTAACCTTGATGAATAATGCACTCTCTATAGAAGTAGATGTAGACAACATTGTATGCTCCTACCATCTCTTCTTCTATAATAGCAATGTGGAAAACTTTTCAAAGTCCAAAGTTTGTGTCTCAAAAATCATGTTCAAAGACTCCATAAATGACTCAAATGAATGTGGAAGATTTTACATAACCATATCAATCAAATCTTCCTCATCAATAGGCTTCTGCACATGCTTCAACTAATCACGTATGTCCTTGATTTGTAACAAAAATTCAAAAATAGAGCCACCTTCCTACATTTTAGTGGAAAATAACAAATTCTTCAAATATAATACCTTACTGGCTTTAGAAGCATATTATTTAAAAGTAAGATTAGTCCACAAATATGATGCATTGGTTGCATTTTTGACCTCTAAGATTAAATTATCTAGTATTGATAGTTTTAACAACATAAAAGTCTAATGATGACATTTATCATAATCATCAGTACTAGTGGTAGGCCATTTCTCTTTACTGAGCACTATTTGAATAAGATTATGATATTCACATATCATCAAACCTTATGACTCCATAAACTAAATTTTTTTCCTATCAAATTTTGTGAATCTTGTAATAAGAGGTATTGTAAACTAGCCATTTTGACCTAGTTTTTCTAAAAAAATGCAAATACTTAAAAAAATATAATGACTTTATACAAAATTCCTCCTACCCATTTGTTTAAATCCAAAACTGGTCAATACATCCATTTTTATCAAAAACTCAACACTATTTGAGAGATTTTAAACTGTTCATATTAAAAAACACTAATAAATGGATAAAAATAATCAAAATAGGAGATCGACAATTCTAATTTCAAAATTTTCTTCTTCAACAGTGTCTAGATACAAAACTTAGAAAATGGTGAAATTTATAATAGATTTGGTTTTACATTTATCTCCCAACATAATTAAATGTGTTCTTCTAGGCAAAACTTTAGGTAAAAATCAATTTCTAAAGTTTTGAAAAAATAAATTGAGTTTTCCAATTTAATTTAAAATAAAATGAACATAATTTATGATTGGTGGAATAAAACTTAGAATAAAAAATTCATAATAATTTCATCCAATCAAAAATGACCTTTACAAATGGCCAACCTACAAATCTTCAACAACTGATTATAGAGTTAATTCTTAGTAGAATTTAGTTCCGTTAGGTCCCACTATCTTCTTCTAGCTAAGAGAAAATTATAGAGTTGAGAATAACCTAAAATAGACACCAAATGAATTTTTGGCTTCCCTCCCAGCATTGTATGGTGTTGTATGACCTGTATGGGAAAGCAGAGGAAAATAATTAAGGCCTAAGAGCCTCTTATGTGGCCTCCTTTCTCCTTGTCATAGTGTTTATTAACCTTCTCCACATTTTCTCTACTTTTTTGACTTTCTAATTGATCATAGGGAAAAAAATTCTTCCTTTCATGACACTCCACTAGGCACTTCACACTCCTCCCTAACAATTATGTCCTCTCTTGCTTCACAAGCTTCCTCCCAAACTTCCTAAATGTTAGGTTGTGGAGCTAAAAGCTTCACTGATTTAGACATGGAGGAGGTTGTTGAGAGGTTGCTGAGTTATAGAGCAACTGGCGTCGGTCTGATCAATCGATGGCAGTCATATCTAGTGCAGAGCAAACTGACATCAGTCAGGGATCGGCTGACGTCGGTCATCTCTAGCTAGACAGGGACTGATGTCGATCTCCTGTGTAGTTTAGAATTGTGAGTGTTACAGATAGTTTGTTAATAAACCAATTGTTTACATGTTAAAGGCTAATTTTAGCCTTGGAGCTGTGGATCTAATTATTGTAATTGGATGTCTAATTATTGTTTACATGAGATCTATATAGTAGACTCATGGGCTGTATTGTAAAGTGTTCTAGTTGAGTAAGAGCAAGGTTAGCTCCTTTAGAGGGAAGAGAACAAGGTGTGTTCCTCCTACTACCATAGTACCAAGTGTGTATGATCAGGTAGAGCTGCAGGTTGTTGCAATTTCTGATAGAGATCCACAGGGGTGCTAGTTTGAAGAATTAGAAGGGTTCTTCATGTGTGTAAGATCTTGGTTGGCAGGTGTGCAAGGCCAAATTTGGAGATCTACATGTGTAAGTAAGATCATTAATTTGTAGGTGTTTGTGTGTGCAAGGTCTAAGGTGGATCTGCAAGATAACAAGGTCAAAGGTGACGAGCAACATAGCAAGGTGTAAGATCAGGGAGATCTACTTGGAGTACGTTGTGTACTTGGAGTGCATGGATTACTTAGATTTGGAGTGCATGGAACACTTGTGTATTGGCAGTAGTGATACTGACTGGTTGGAGGTGAACACCAACTCTATGTTTGAGTTGTGTGTTGGGACCGTAAGGGACCGTAAGAGAGAGAGTGAGCTCTTGAAGGTGAATTATTGTACACTTGGTGTGGGAAGCCTATAAGGTGTGGAAGAGTGTGGTGTCTCTTCATTTGTAATTATTTTCTAGAAGAGAATTAATACAATTGGGTATTATCTCTCATATTCTGTGTTATTTCTGAATTTTAGATACTTGTTAGTTTTGGTTTAATTCTGCATGTTAAGTTGCTTTTACATGGTAATCAATGGTGCTTCCTAGATCCTAACAGTGGAGTCAGAGCATGTTTGTTGTTCTAGATTCTTGACACTAAATTATAGGCTCTAATTATCATATTAGAACCCAAAAAAAGAAGGAATTGATATTAACCATCATACAACACAATATAGTGCAAATCCTATTATATAGGCACAAAAGAAACACCTAAAAGACAAGGATGTGAGTTGAACCAAAAGCATCAGGTAGCGTAAAATATCTAGGCCCATGAAACCTACCAACCTAAGTGGTTAAAACCACTATAACCATAACCATAGGGAATATATCTTAGAAAATAGCCTAAGGTAATACAATAATATGCCAATAAAATTATTCTTAGACTTGATGCATAAACAATCTAAAACGATGTCTTCCATGTACTCTTATTCACTAAAATTTTATATGTAAACTTAGCTTTTAATAAAATATTATCTCATATTCTTGGAATATTTTTAATTAAACATCTCGATACAGTATCCAAACTCTTTTTGAATACCTATGTGTGTCCATCTATATGAGGATTATATGTTGAACTAAACTTTAAATTAGTGTTCAAATTAATCCATAATGTCCTCAAAAAATGTCCAAAAAAATTCACATCTCTATTTGATACTATGCTACATCAAAAACCATAAAACCTCCTAATCTCCCTAAAAATAAGTTTACAATTTTTATCACATCATTATTCTTCCTGCAAGGAAACAAAATGTGTCATCTTCAAAAACATATATACTCTCATAAATATCATATCATTTCCTATATATGTTTTAGGTAAACCTAAAACAATATCCATACTTATATCCTCCTATATTTACTCACATTTGGTCATGAATATTTGATAATATTAGTTTTCACCTAATTTTAAATAAATTGATTTGAGTGCTTAATTTGGACCTATTTCACCACCTCACTTTGTCTTAAGTACCTATATGGACCTTTCCCTTTATAAGTTGCTATTTTACACCTAAAATTTTGTTTTTTATTATTCAATACCCCTCTAATCACCTATATTAACATCCTACATTCCAAATTTCACACATTTCCTTTTAGGATAGGATTTCCTAGTATGCATCAATAGTGGCAATCGATTCTGAACCATATGAGTCGATCCTAGCCTTCCCCTTAGAAAAAATAATTTTTAAATTTAGGTCATATCTTATATATTGGTTCATATCTTTAGGATAGTTAAGATGAGTTTTTACCCATTTGGATTATTATAAAGGTGCATTTATGTCACTTACTCTATCATCTGTAAAATTTAATATAGAGTAACACTTACACTATTTCACATTAAGCAAAGCTTTCCCATTATTTCCAAATCTGATTCTAATCATTTTAAGTGGTCCTTAGCCAAGTCAATAGCCTACTTTATCCAAAAAGGAAAAGCAAAATATCAAGTATGAAATCCATAGTATTCATGTTGTAAAAGAAATAAAATTTCACAAAACACTCTAAGTGGGAGAACTACATGGGCTTTATTTCTTTGTTTTTTAATATAGGACAAAATCAACTAATATAATAAAGTAGTGTCAATTAAGCATGTTCCCTTTATACCATGTATGAACTTGAGCGATTACATTTCCAATTTATATGGCACTTTTAGAATTAGTCAAATTTGATCACTTTTTATCATTATTTTAGTATACACAATCAAATCATAGATAGTAAACACCTAAGTATGTTATCGTATTACATAGTTTTCTTCCATGCAATCATTATTTATCAATTGGAGTACCTTTATTTCATTTTAATTGTCACAAGATTTTATACAAACTTTGTTACATATATATTTATTTTATCTTAATTAGATTTAATCACCAAAGTAATTCCAAATTATGATAAAACATATTGGTGGACCCACTTTTTATTCGAGCATCACTTCAAAAATATTTTCATAGGGTTTACATAAAGTCCTAAGAATCTAACACTAAAATAACTTTATTTGGACCTTAGATTTAATATCTGACACTAAAAAAACCTAATTTTAATCTCTGATGTAATCTTTAGGATTGAAAGAAATTTCTTTTTACCTTTGATTTAATATCTCACACTAAAATCGCTTTCATTTGACCTTGGGTTTCAATGGAATTTACTAACCTCCATACAAAAATTTTTTCTTCTAAGGATCTATATTTCAATTTTTTTTACTTACGTTTCCATTAGCAAGGAATCTATAGATATATTAAATTATTATTTTTTGTAACATATTTATCTATTTTTCATTACATGTATTCCATTAATAATCAAAATCATTAGCACACATGTAATCAAGTGAAAAAAATCACATATTAAGACTCAAACACCAAAAATGATTTTTTTTGTAAATTCAAGTATGACATTAGAACAAGAGTTATCATACATTCATAATGATATAAGGCTTACTTTACACCCTCCTAATGGTATTATTATGAACATATAAAATTACAATGCCCAAGAATCTAATTTTTGTGAAGTATAATAGATTTGAACCCGTTGATGTGAAATAATTTGGTATATATCTTGATGCCCACCCAAATTAAATTGACTATTTTATATTTTATATCTTGAAAAGAAAAAAAGATATAAGATCACACTATCACATATGAATAATATAATTATTATGTTAAATATCCTCTTGTAAACCCTACCATAGGTGTTTGTACTTTTACTACTGATATTATTACATATAAACCTTTGGATTTGGGGGAAACACAATATTTATAGTATATATCTATGCCTAGGCCTAATAAAATGACTCATACATACAATTTAATAGCTATGCATCTTACATCACCTACATTAACTGTTATACAATAACTCATCCAAACTATTTCACTTTTGCATGTTAATATGTTGTATTTAGAGTAAGTTATACTAAATTTTATTCAACCAATGCATTCACAATCCTTATTTCATAGTTTTTAATCACCTAAGATTACTCTATATCCTTTACCTACAATATTTTTATCTCTTAAAATTACATTTTACGAAGGTAAAGGATGTCGAAAACAACATCTTTAATCTTTTCTCATGTTATGTTTGGATTATTCTTTGAATTTAAAGTTTTTAACTAAGTTGTTTCTAATAATCCTAAAATATTATGCCTTGTGTTTGTTTTATGATCTAGCTATTAAATTATTAAAATCATTCAATCCATAGAGCTCAATTTATAAAACATTTTTCTTTAAAAATTGATGAAAACATTTCTTATGCAAAAATTTCTAAGCTTAATAAAGGAACTTATAAGCTCATTTGTGGCTATGTACTTAGTTGGAAGACCATGCTTGCCAAAATAAATAACACCTTGGTATAAAATGAATTTAAATATATTTTCAAATAAATTTTATTTACACCTTTGTATAAGTAAATTATTTTCAATAAATTAATATCATTTGAGGAAATTTGTCATACCATAAGATAAAAAAAGTCAAACTTATTAATTTAAACAAACTCAAATATGCACATGCATCTACATTAACTTCCATAATGAAGTTTCAAATCAAACAACCATACAAATCTAAACCAATATATATTAAAGTTGATTCTAATATCATATTTAATGCCATATATCAACCTTACACAAATATTGTCTTATCAAATCAACCAATGAGGCAATTCTCTATATTACCACAACAACATCATAAATTACTAAAAAAGTTACTTGAGTGTAATCTTATTACTCTACCTCCACCATTATATATTTAAATGATTAGACCTAAAGGAAAATAATTTTATAATGATGCATATATTTATTACCATTTATTTAATGGTCACTCCACTAACAAACATTTCAAGATAAAACACATTTTTCAATATCTTATTTATAATAAAGTCATTGTGATAGGCACTCCAATAGAGAAAACTAAGCCTAAATTCAATGAAAATGCTAAGTTGAAATTTTTTAGTGATACATTTCCATATCATGAAATAAACAAGGATAATTCAATAGTTAATCATACCTACAATGCATATCCACCTCAAAAGTCATATGATCATCCATTGGATGGAATTATTGGTATAATTTTTCAAACTTATCAACCATATTCTATGATGACTTTTGATGATAGTGAGATAGTATACTATGATGACTTTTTATTTTCATGTCTTATGTATACTATAATATATTAATCAACAACACATTAATAGTGTACTATTTGATAATGGATCAAGTGATAATTAATGTACAATGACATTACTCCATTTATTAGATTACATATAGCATGACATATAGTCAACATATAAAATATCAATACATTTGATGGAAAAAAACAAATTGATTTGGGGCACATCATGTCACCTCTTTAGGTGGGCCCCAATATTTTATCTACTCATTTTCTAGTTCTATCATATAACAGGGTATTTTATATGATATTAGGATGACTTTGGTTAATGAATTTTTATTTTATACTTTTAAGATACATAGATGCCTAAAGTACATTTATTTTAATTAAGTGGTTAAAATTTTAGGAATCATATATGAGTACCTTATACTATCTATGGGACCTCCTCCTCCCAATCCACCATTAAATTCATTGATACATAAAAAATCAAATTTACATTTGTTACACCTATACAAAAAAATCTATTCAATTAGTTTTAGAAACAAGTGAAAAAGTCTCACAATAAACCAATGCAAAATAAAACCTATTATAACAAAGTTATAATTTCACAAAAAAACACCATCACATGCAATATATTCTTAATTATTGATACATATAGATCAACACGTTCCACACAAAGTACAACATTTTGTACAATCTTCTACTAATCCTCCTCTGATGTCAAATCATTACACACTTCCTAAATCTACTCATCCCACATAAGATTACATGAGTAGTTATCTAAAAAAAATCATTACATCAATGATGAATTTTTTGATACTAAGTCATACACATTGAGCACATATAGCAGATTTCATCCACTAAATTTGATCTTTCTACCACTTATTATAGATTAATATGACACTTATCTTGATGGGACCATTGGTTAACATGTTTTAATTTTAAATTTTCAAAAAATAAAAAAATATCCAAATAATAAAAATAAATAAAAAATCATTATACATGTAGACACAAAAATTTAATCATTAAGTGTTTGAAAATGTTTATTCTTTAAATATGTAGCCTACTTAGTCTAATAACCATTTTGATAACTCATAGTATATAAGGGAGCCTTTATTATCTTATAAACACTTCAAATATCATACAAACATACTTATTTCAACAAAATCCATTCATATTTAGCTTACAAATTCTTTTCAAGCATGTCTCGATAGTCTTTGGTCTTCTAAGACAAGTTTGCCTTAGGTTGGAAATGGCTACACTATGATCATTTCCACTAACATGGCCTTATCCCCCACACTCCAACCTTTACTTTTTTAAATTAAGATGTTTCACAATGGCTCTCCCATGATTTTTGTAAATTTGATTAGCAAAAATTTTCTAAATATTATTATATAAATATAAATCAAGGCATTCACTGTAACACACCTAGTAAGCTAATTGTAAATTAATACAAACTAATCAAAATATATTTATTTATTTCAATTTTAAGTTTGATACATTTTGATACTCATAGGCCAGGTTCATATATATTTTATTTTAGGTCAAGGGAATATTTTGGCAAGCATTTTAGTCAATCTTATGGATACATTCATATAGTTTCACAATCATGGACACACAATCACCTAGGAGGGATAACTACATCATCTTGAGGCTTATTTGGGTGATGTAGGGAACACTCAGATTACATGGGGTCTTTTAAGGATAGATTAAATATCCCTCTTATATGTTCCCCCCTTCGCATTTGACCTCATATTTCATTTTTTTATAGGAACAAAAATTTATATTTTTTCAAGTTTTATGCATGCCATATTAACACATAATTAGTCACAAAAACCTCATAAGCAATTGTACAATATAATATCGGTAAAATTATACACACATGAATCTTTTCCTCTATATTTAGTGCTCTAAAACATTGGGATAACATTAATCAATGAATGAGAAATTATATTTGAGATCCCACACAATCAAATCCTTTCCTAGGTCACCCCTATATCTTGATTTTTATTTTTATTGTATTCAAACTCATTAGCATCATTTTAATCATATTACATTGTATGAATCTAAAGTATAGTTATATATTAATTGGTATTTCCATTTTATGTATATAGATTCCTTTTGTTTCTTATGCAATGGAAAATAATGGTGTATTTTCACAAATTAATAATGTTATTATTCAACTTCATTGGTCTCCTACAAATTAAGTTCAAATTGAAACTAATAAATAAAGTAATGAAGAAGACCATGACATACATAATGAGCATGAAAACCATATTTATACACATGATCCTAATGGAATAGAACAAAATCAAGTGTCATAATTATCTTAATTTCATCAAGGTATTCAAGAGAACCCCCCATGAGGTGAATAAGATCATTAATCTACTTTTATCATCAAAATTTGAGCATCCAGCTAAATTTTCCACATATTCTACACAATAATTTCCTTTTATAATTTCCAAATCCCATATTTCCAATGTGTTACTTATATTATTGTACCCACTCCCATTTATACACCCATAACATCATTTATTAGTTTTAGAACATCACTTTGTCTTTTATATATATATATATATATATGCTTATTCACACTAATTACACTCCTATAATTACCTCTCTAAATGTTACTCTTGAGCATGCACTTATTGTCTTACAAACTAATTTATTTAGCATCAAGCAAACTATTTCTCATGCCTAATTTTACATCCATTCCCTTTTATACATGTATAACATCATATTTTGGTTTGGTAATATCACTTGGTCTTCAAAATATATCTATACCTATGCCTATTCATTCTACTTACAATTCTCCAATTACCTCTCCAAATGATACTCTTGAACATGCACTTCTTGCCTAAAAATGTAAGCCAGCTAACATTAAGAAAACTATTTCTCATGTTATCCCCCATATGGACTCATTTTGATACTTTCATAACCATTTGACACCCTATATATCTATGCCTATACCTATTCATTATAATATCACTCCAATTACCTCTATAAATGCTACTCTTCAGCATGAACTTCTTTCCTTACAAACGAAGCTAGATAACATTGAGAAAATTATTTATCATGCCTAATATTGCATCTATTCCCATTTCTACACCCATATCATCATTGATTGGTGTGAGAGAATAAGTTTTTATTCAAAATATATCTTTACCTATGCCTATTCATTATAATTACACTCCTACAATTATTTATCCAAATGCTACTCTTGGGAATGCAATTCTTTCCTTACAAACTAATATAATTAACACTGAGATAACTATTTTTCAATTTAACCCATCTATGGATTAATGTTCCTTATTTCTAATCATTTTGTAACCTAAACATGCATCTTATCCATTACCAATTAGATTTGTAGATCATAAGCTTCCTTTATGTGAAGGCCAAGGTGATCTTGATCAACATTTTCATGTATTCCATTCAACTTATCTAGAATATGTAGATAATGACAAATTGTTGACAAAGATTTTTCTAAGAAGTCTATATTATGATCTTATATATTTATATGATTGTTGTATTTAATTAGTAAATTATTTTAAAACTTTGTGTAAAATAATTTCTTAACACACATTTGCATCAACATTGGTGAAAATTTATCATATTCTCAAATTTCAAAGACCCAAAAAGTGTCTTGTTGTCACCAAATATCACACCCTAGAAGAGGGTTTTCAATCATCTTCTATATTTTGGTAACATGGGAACACTTCTAGGTATGTAGGTATACCTATAGTGGAAAGTGAGCCTCTAGGTTTAAGGGCTATCTCCCTTGATGTATCTTGAAATGCTTACTCCTATGTTAATGCTTGCTTATGGGAAAATATTTAGAAGTTACATGAAATAAATTTAATTTAAGGGGGTGATACACCAAGATGTATTCTATATGACCATCATACTTTCCTGCACTAAGAAACAAGATGCACGAACTAATTTTTGGGACATATTAATTCTATTTCAATATGAAGGTGAGATGTATGAAAGCTATGCAAGCCAAGTGAACCATAGGTTAATTGAAAACACTAAGGTCGATTTTACACTTACAAGATATGACCATACACTTGACAAGACTTCATATGACCTATTAGAACAAAAAATTTGCACAACCATAAAAGGATAAGGGGAGAAAAGGATAGAGATTAATCACTTTACACCACCATACATCACTTTCATACTTAGATAATTGTCTAAAAACAAAAAACAAACAAAAATGCATTAATGTTTAAAAGCACAATATGAGTCATTTCAGTAGGTCTTCACTATACATGGATTGGGTCTCTTTTAAAATAGCTCAAGGGTTATATTTATTGGAGAATGACTACAAGAGAGAAGGGACTTGATAATAAAATGAGAATCCATTCATTCAAATGCTTCAGCCATTATTATAATTGCTTCCACAAATTATACTCCTTCAAGACATTTGATTAATCCCCATCACTTTTGGTTGCTACATAGTTACAATATTCCTTCTTTGATCTGCATTGATGGTTGTAATGGTGGAAACAATCATTCTAACTAGGTTATGACATAAACCTATTTAGAACAATCAAATCAATCTATTAGGGCCTTGTCCTAATGCTAAATTGCTCAAAATTGGTTTATCATGATGTGTATAGTGGATGGATGTGGTCCTTTTCGAGCAGTTGGTCCCAAAACATTTGAGTTTACATGTCTATTCTAGTAGAATCATTTGAAACATTTGGATTTGGCTTTAACTTAACCGTGCTTGAGCTTGGATTCATACTCTTTTCTTACATTGTCCTATCAAAACTACTTATTGACCCTTTCTCTAATTGGTCATCGAGACTTGACTCAGATCCTTGATCCCTCAACTCATCTTGCATCATCAAATCTATTTGAGGTGAATTAATTTGATACATTGATATTCTACCCAAGCCCATGTGTTATTGACACTTGGAATTTGTGTGTTTGATCTTTAGATCTGCTCACTAGTCTATCTACTCCCATGCTTATGCCATGTGGTGGCTTCTAAGAAACTTGAACTTCAATGGTCATTTTCTAGGGACATTTCCTCCAAATGGCTATTTTTTAATCCTTTTGTTGGACAATTTCTTTGGGCTTTTTATGGAGCATTTTCTTTTAAGTAAATTGCTTACTTTATCTTTTCCTTTGAGCAATTTTCTTGGGATCTCCATCTTAGACAAAATGTCTGAAGGAATTCTGCCTTAGGGAAAATTGTCCCAAATAAATTTCCTAAAGGAATTGTGTTTTTATAATGGCCCTTTGCCTCTTTGAAATGGTCCCTTAAAAAATCTATTTTGGGCCACTTCTCAAAATAAATTACCCTTCAAAAACCTTGAAGTGGACCCTTTCAACAAGAAACGTACCCTTTAGGAAAAGTGTTTTGGACACTATTTGAAAAACATATCCTTCAGGTAAAGTTTTAAGGTCCATTTGATTCAAAATTTCCCTTTAGAACTTCTAAAAAGTGTCATTTGGATTTCGTAAGTGGACCATTTGGAAAAGAAAAGTGCCCTTTAGGGAAAATGTAGTAGACCACTTTCTTATAGAAGTTCCCTTTGAGAAAATTATATGGACAATTTTATTGAAGGAAATCTGACACTTAGCTTTGAGAAATATCCTTTAAAATTTTGAAGTGGACCATTTCCCTTGAAAAGACCCTTCAGGGAATTGTTTGGGGCACTTTTCTTACAAAAAGGCCTTTCAAGATTTCTATTTTGGACCAATCTCATTGAATAATTACCCTTAAAAACCTTTTAAAGAGTCCCTTTCCTTTAAAAGAATTCTTTCAAGAAAATTACTTGAACAACTTTATTGAAGGATCTTTGTGTTGCCTTATTTTTCCTCAATTTTTTTTTTGAAGGAATTAGTCCTTTGCCTTTGGAAAATTGCCCCTACAAAAATTGAAAAGTGTACTTTGGAAAATAAATACCACTTTGGGGTTATTTTTTTAGACAAAAAGTTCAAAACAATTACTTGACACTTAAACAAAAACTCTGAAGAAAAGACACTTAGACAAAAGACCAAAACAAAAGCTCTCAAAGGAATTAAGCCTTGTACATTCCTTGTGAAGAAAAATTTAATGTTTCAACCTAACTAAAGGTTATAAAAGTGCAAACTTAGGTCTTTTCTAAATCTATTTCTACAACTACTCAATACCATAAAAACCTACCTGGATCCCTTCACTTACAACATTGAGCCTGCTTCAAAGCCACTTGATCCATTCATCAACTATTGGGACCCTACTCATCTATTCATTAATTATGGGCCAAAATGGATAATAATTTTGGTTACTCATAGGGGTTACATGTATATCTATGCAATAAGAACTCAGACTAGTTACCTAATCCTATCTATTGGGATATGGAGTCACATGTACATCAAGTTTGACATATAATAACTTCCTTGAAAAACACACCAAACAACAAAAAATAATAGGAAATAAACACATGTGATTAAGATAAATTATTATAACGAAATACAATAAGGGAAACACACAACTAACCTAATATTTACAATACATACCTTCAACTCTCAATAGTAGGGTTTTAAATGTATCTCATTCATAGGGATAGGTAGTTCTTCTCCATTAATCCTTGCTAATTGAAAGGAATTGATTTTATTTCACTTGGTGATGACATATGGTATACTCCATATGGCATCAAACTTAGTATATTTACCTAACTTTTCTCTATCTTCATCTTATTTAAAGACTATGTCACCTTCTTGAAATGATCTTAGAGTTATCCTTTTGTCAAAAGACCTTTTCATCAGTAATTGGTGATGTTCCATGGTCTGATGAGCCTTACTTATAGTCTCTTACAACTCCATTATTTATATCAATATCATTTCCATGGGAGTTTTCTCAAGAAAATATAGTTGGTGTGCTAATTTGAAGGCTGATAGCTCTTGAGATATGGACAGCCTAGCTTCCCTTCCATAGACAAGCATAAAAGGATAATTCCCTATTAACCTATTTGGAGTTATCCTATCAACCCATAAGGCTATCTTTAGTTTAGTATGCCAAGCTCTTTGGTTATACTCTAGGCTTCTCTTAATGATTATGATCAGGTTCTTATTGGTAAATTCAGCCAACCCATTACCTTGAGAGTAATAGTTGGATGGAGTGCTCATGAATATGCCATTTGATTTACCCAGTTAGTTATTTTATCACCCATAAAATTATGAGATTATTTGAAATGATATTATAAGGGGTACCAAACCTCATTATGATGATCTCATAGAAATCCAAGATGACACTCTCATTAGCCTCCTTCAAATGCTACTACCACAACCCATCTAGTAAAGTAGTTAGTTACTATGAGTATCCATTTTTTACCAACACTTGATGGGGTTTTATCATACCAATTAATTCAATATCCCATTACATAAAAGGTTGTTCCACTTGGATATGTCTTAGTGGAAGAACTGCAAGCTTCTATTTTCTTGTAAATAAGGAACATTGTTTATACCTTCTCACCCAAGTATGGAAATATTTGAAGAGGTTGGGTAAATAATAGTTATCCCTCATGATATTCTCAATTATGGTCCTTATAGAGTAATAACCTTATGTTTTTCCATCATGGAACTTATTAAGTAACACTCCAAACTAGTCATTGTCAATGTATTTCAATAGCACACCATTGATGTCCCTCCTAAATAACACATCATCCACAAGAAAAAAGGGGATAGATTGCAATCTAAAATACCTCATTTGTGATATATTCATATTATCAAGGTACTCACCATTTTGGAAAAATATGATTATGTTATGTGTCCATTATTGTGGAGGTAATGGGCTAGTTAGTTGGGGACACTCATGGTTAACTATAGATTCTTCTTTTGATTTATGAAGATTCAAAGCTAGATGTTCACAAAGGAATTTAACCCTTACCAGTTTTATCACTTTAATATCAAATCCACCTTGCCCTCTTATCACTGAGGTCTCTACTCAAAATAAATTACTTGGAACTAGGATGAGAGACCATGACATGAATCTTGTTATTTGACACCATATGTATGAATTTATTTAGTCATCTTATAATAATAAGGACCTACTTCTCTACAAAGGTATATCTGGCTTCATATTCTTCTAAACCTTAACTAAATAATGGAATTAGCTACTCCACACTCTCATGATTCTTCTCCATCAGTATGGCTAAGATAGTAGCAAGGTTATAAAATGAATACAACAAGAAGTCTTTAGTAAAATTACTATTCATAAGGGTAGGAGCTTTTACAATTTCTTCCTTTATGGCTCCAAAAATAATCTTACCATATTTGGTCCAAGAGAAGACATGTTTCTTCTTAAGCATAGCCATGATAGGTTTTACTAAAGATGCAAAACTAGGTATGAACCTTCTTAAAAAAATATCTTTCCCAAGAAACTTTAAAGACCTTTCTTATGTAAATGCAATGATAATCCTAGGATAACCTTTACTCTCTCAGGATCAAGGGTCAAACCATCCTTGGAAATAATATGTCCCAACAGCTTACCTTCATGAACAATAAAGATGCACTTCTTTGGGTTCAGAGATACCCCATATTGTCTGCATTTGTCAAACACTTGCCTTAAATGTTGTATTTGTTCATTTTCATCCTTAGAAAATATTGTTATATCATTTAGATAAACTAGTACCATCTCATTGATGAAACCCTTAAAATCCATATCCATTGCTCCCTAAAAAATGGCACCAGCATTGGACATACCAAAAGACATCTTCCTATAAGAAAATTTTCCCCATTTGGTTGTAAATTTTGTCTTGAACTGATCATATTTATTAACTAAAATTTGATTGTCACTTAAATATCCATCTATAGAAGATAAATGTTGATAACTTGAAACCATTTATAAAAATTTCTCCATTGAGGGTAAAGGATAGTGGTATTTGAGTGACACTCAATTAAGGTCCCTAAAGTCTACACAAAACCTTATCTCCCTATTAATATTTCTAATAGGTACAAGGTTAGATACCCATGTTGAATGCTTGATGGGAAATATTATGTTAGATTCAAGGAGTTTGGTGAGTTCTAACCTCATGAGTTGCTCAACCTTGGGGTTGATGGGTTTTTGCTTTTGTCTAATCAGTTTAACTCTAGGTTCCAACTCAATGGTATGAGTTGCTATGCTAGGATCAAATCATTTCAGGTCCTTATATTCCCAAGCAAAAAATAATGAAACTCTCTATATAGTTCAATGAATGCTTGATTTTTTGATGTAGAACATACCTTGCCTAATTTGAGGATTTTGTCCTTGAAGATTAAGACTCTTTCATATTCTCCTCTTTTTTAGATACACTAACTTTCTCCTTCCTTTTATGATTATTTTTTCTAAATATTCTTTCTAAGGTCACCAAACCCTTATGTATCTTATTGGTCCTTAGTTGCACAATCTAGTCACCCAACTATTCTTGGAGTCTCCCATGGTTTCTTGAAGAAAACTTTGCTTCATTATACAATAAGAATGAAATGTTCTTATCATTGTAAAACACTTGCCAAGACACTTCATTACCAAGTATAGAAGGTCTAATAATGACCTTAATATGAGATTGCTTTCCTTCTTCCTTTATGGTAGTTGGAGTGTCAAATTGGGCTCATATGGTAGCTAGTCTATCAACATGAATATTTTATTCCCTTGGGATTAATTTAATTTTGAAAGCATTAAATTTTTCAAGAATATCCCATACCATATGCCTATATGACTTAAGTGAAGGGTTCTTGGCAGTAATCACATTCCTCACTTGGTGCACAACCAACTCACTATCTCCATGAATCAAACCCTCATACTCAACCACATTACAAGTGAAACTAAAATGAAATATATATGAAGCATAATATTATTGTTTAGATGGAGAGACCAACATAATTCTATCCATTTCACCAACTTTCTTGAACCATAAAAAAACATCTTCCATAGTTCATCATCTTTACCCTCTTATTTGGTAAATAGAGGTGTTGGTATTCTTTCATCATGCATACAATATGTTCCTAGATTAATTTCATCTATGAGAGAGTAAGGATCATAATCATAATTATTATTACCATATTCATTAAGAAACAAATTTGAAATTCCCTCAAGCAGAGAAAAAGTGTCATCTTCTAGATTAGAATCATTTTCTTCATGAATGACACAATTCAAATTGGAACTTGTCTCAATGTAAGGTTCAATATAAAACCTTGTAAGAGGTTGAATCCTAATTGTCACTCTGGTCCCATATCTTGTTCTAAAATCCAAGAAAAACTAGTCATCTAAGAGATAGACACCTATCTTGGCTATGAAATCCCTTGATAGGTAGATTGCAAAGTGGGTTGGGAGATCAACCACAACTATGTCCTAAAAATTAGGAAAACTGGGACAACCATGCAATAACACACTCAAGTCTTTCATTAGTCTTACTATCTTATTAGTTGTACCATATAATTTAATGACCCCCTTGCTATGTGACTCATATTTTAGGCCCATCTTGTCAGCTATAATTTTGGGCATGACAAAAGTAGAAGCTGCACTATCAACTATGCAATTATGCACCAATTTATCATCTATAATGGGGTTGAGGTAAAATGGTGGAGGCTTCTCAGCGCTAGTAGATGGTTCTAGAATGGTACTAGGAGAATTTTCAAAAGAAAAATGGTCATGATTTTGATTTGGAGATGAAGTATTAGTAGGAATAATGGACAATTTCTTTTGTAACAATTCTTTTTGGTTAGGCATATGAAGAATATCCTACAAGGAGATAGATGCTTTGGCACTCTTCAAGGAATCTACTATGTTTAGAGCACCATTACTCACCTTTTATTATGTCCTTAGAGGTAAATAATTACTTGAAACTTTAGGAATAGAGTCAATTTGAATAGACCCTACCACATCCTAATTAGTTGGAGGTATGGAAGCTTTTGGAGTTGTCACAAAAACCTTCAGAACCATCACACTTGAAGCTACACCTTGTTTCCTTATAGGGTGACCAGAGGAGCCTATGATCATGCCATTGTTATTTCCTAGAACCATATTATTGGCCCTTGTATTGTCTAAAACAGAGGCTCCTTGGTTTATCAAAAAAGTGTCTTCAACCAAGAAATTGGTGAAGAGTTCACATGATAAGAGGGGAATGACTACCCCTAGAGACACCAGGGCTTTCTCTCCATTTTTATTAGCATCCATGAATTGGTCATGCTACCAATCTTCTCCCTATACCAAATCTCTATGGAGTAGTACCATCTCCTTGGTATTGGTGGTAGAATTAGGATTATGTGTATTAGCAGGCTTGTTGGGATTAGGCTGCCATTGGCCTCTCCCTCTTCTATATTTTTAACCATATTTTTTTTGATAGGGGTATGAGTTTTAATAAGCACCTTTTTGCACATTACCTTGTCTATTTTGAGCATCTAAGGCCAGAAACTTGGCTTTCCAATCAACAATATTTTCTACTTACCTATGAGCCACCTTAGCTTTATTATTGGGATTAAGAACTTTGGCTATATCTGGAGTGCTATCTAAAGTATGAAATAAATGATTCATATACACTTTAGGTGGTAGTATTCTATCTTGGATAAGATTATTTTTATCTTTGATATAAATATCATATGTTTCAAGGAGGGTGGATCCTCCCGTAGATTGAAGCATAACAATGATTTCAATCCCAATGGATCTCAAGTAAATGGGGAACACAAAATTAGCAAGTGGCCTAATAGGGGGAAGTAACCTATTCTAAGTCTTTTAAAACCTTTCATTGAAGTCATGCATATTTTATTTGGGTCCCCTCTTTATCACATTGAGCTAATGTATGAGGGAAGCATGATCACTTTCATTTTTAAATATGGAACTCAATAATACTCCAAACCCATCCCATGTTATGATGCATCCATCTTCCAGAGTTTTATACCAATCAAGATATTTCCCTTTAAGGGACATGGTAAAAGTCCTAATAGCCATGTTCTCTTGAATAATGTTTTCAAAATTGACAAAAATAGAGATATCTCTAATGTGATCACTAGGTGTGATATGAATCTCACCATTGAATGTGGGCACACCTTTTGTGACATTAGGATGGATGGCATCATTAAAATGAAGTTAGATTGGATTATTAGTGTTGAAGGAAGGTAAATCATGAGGTCTAACCATGTCTTCTTCTTCAATATTTTTAATTTCTTCAACCTCTTCATCTTCTTCCTCCCTAGTGAAATCTATCCATTATTCAAAGGGTGGATTAGGCTATGGATATTAAATTATAAGGGGGATCTCAAGATGAATGGGTGGATTACTAAGATTGGATGGTATAATAGAGAATGACCTAGTGAGGACCATGAATTATGAATGGTAAGATTATAAAAAAGATGGTCTTGAGACCATATTTACTTTAAGGAGTCACCAAATACTGAGTAGAATACCACTTGTAGCTGGTGTTATCAAGACCAATATTCACCTTGACAAGTTATCTTTAAAGATAATGAGGTCCCACTAGGCATGCCATAAATGTTGTCATTGAATCTCATACCCTAGAAGGGGGTGTTAAATCCTCTTCTAGATTTGGGTAACATGGGAACACTTCTAGGTATGTGGGTATACCTATATGGGAAAGTGAGCCTCTAGTTTTAAGGGCTAACTCCCTGGATGTATCTTGAAATGATTATTCCTATGTTAATGCTTGCCTATGGGAAAAGAGTTCTAATTTGCATGAA
Organism: Torreya grandis; assembly: GCA_037957365.1. Classification (NCBI taxonomy): domain Eukaryota; kingdom Viridiplantae; phylum Streptophyta; class Pinopsida; order Cupressales; family Taxaceae; genus Torreya; species Torreya grandis. The sequence goes on from JARHVA010001920.1 coordinate 2,797,210, forward strand.
ATAAATCTAATTTAAGGGGGCGATACACCAAGATGTATTCCATATGACTGTCATACTTTCTTGCACTAAGAAACAAGATGTAAAAATTGATTTCTAAGATCTATGAATTCTAACATGAGTATTTCAATATGAAGGTGAAATTATGAGAGATATGCAAGGTAAGTGGAATATAGGTTAATTGAAAACATTAAGGCTCATTGTACACTTAAAAGATAGGACCATGTACTTGACAACACTTCATATGACCTATTAGAATATAAATCTCAAACAAAAATGGAAGGATAAGGGGAGAATAGGATAGAGATTAATCACTTTGCACCACCATACATCACTTGCTTACTCAAATAATTGTCTAAAAATAAAAAAAATTATAAATGCATTAATGGTCAAAGGCACAATATGATGTCATTATAGTAGGGATTTTCCATACATGTATTAGATCTCTTTTACAATTTCTCAAGAGTTATATTTATAGGATAATGATTGCAAGAGAGAAGGGCCTTAACACTAAAAGGGGAATCTATCTATTTGAATGTTTTATCCATAGTTATAAATGATTCCACAAATTATGATCCTTTAGGTTGTCTAATTAATCCCCATCACTTTTGTTTGCTACATAGTTACAATATTCCATGTTTCATCTTCCCTAATAGTTGTAATGATAAAAACAAGGATTCTAACTAGGCTTCTAGAATCAATCTAGTTAGAAAAACTAGATCAATCTATTAGGGCCTTGTCTTGATGCTAAATCACTCCAAACTAGTTTGTTACAATGTGTATAGTGGAGAGAGGTGGTCCCTTTTAGGTAGTTGGTCCCAGAGATGAAACCATTTGAGTCTACATGTCCCCTATAATGTCATCTTTCAAAAAATTTGGCTTTGGCTCTAACTGAACCATGCTCAAGCTTGGATTCATACTTTACTTACTTTTCCCTGTCAAAACTACTTATCAACCTTTTCTCTGATTGGTCATCAAGACTTGACTTAGATCCTTAATCCCTAGAATCATCTCATACTTTTAGGTCTATCTAATGCAAATTAACATGATTCATTGATCTTCTACCCAAGCCCATACACTATTGAAACATGGCACCCATGCATTTGATCTTTAGATCTACTCAATAGTACATCTATTCCTACTCTTATGCTATGTGGCATCTTCTAAGAAACTTTAACTTCCATGGTCATTTGCTAGGGCCGTTTCCTCTAGATATTTATTTCTTTGGTCCTTTGTGGAAGATTTTCTTCAAATGAAATTGATTGCTTTTTCTTTGCCTTTGAGCAATTCTCTCAAGATCTTTGTCTTAAAAAAATGTCTGAAGGAATTATACCTTGGGAAAAATTATCCCAAACAATTTTCTCATAAGAATTATGTTCTTATAATGGCCCTTTGCCTATTTGAAATGGTCCCTCAAAAACTCTACTTTTGTCCACTTCCCAAAATAAAAGTACCCTTCAAAAACCTTGAAGTGGACCCTTTGCATGAGAAACGTACCCTTCAAGAAAAGTGCTTGGGACACTATTCAAAAAACATATCCTTTGGGTGAAATTTTAATGTCCATTTGATTCAAAAGTGCCCTTCAAAAATTATAAAAAGTGTCCTTTAGATTTTAGAAGTGGACCATTTGGAAAGGAAAAATTCCCTTTAGGAAAAATGTAGTAGACCACTTTCTTATAGAATTAACCTTTACGAGAATTATGCAAATGATTATCTTGAAGGAAATATGACACTTAGATTTTAAAAATATCCTTCAAAACATTGAAGTGGACCATTTCCTTGAGAAAATACCCTTCAAGGAATTTTTTGGGGCACTTTACTTACAAAAAGACCTTTCAGGATTTCTTTTTTGGACCAATCTCATTGAATACTTACCCTTCAGAACCTTTGAAAGAGGCCATTTCCTCAAAAGATATTTTTGTTTTCATTTTTCATTAGACATTTTTTCCAAAAGAGTTAGTCCTTTGCCTTTGGAAACCTGCCCCTCATAAATCTTCAAAAGTGTACTTCAAAAAGAAAAGACTCTTCGAGGAAATTGTTTCAAAAAAAAGTTCTGAAAAAAATCCCTAACACTTAAATAGAAGGTCCAAAGAAAATAAACTTATCCAAAAGACCAAAACAAAATATTCCAAAGTAATTAAGCCTTGTATATTCCCTCTAAAGGAAAACTAAATGCTGCAACCTAGCCAAAGGTTGGAAAAGTGCAAACTTAGGTCTTTTATAGATCTATTCTTGTAACTTCTTGATACCATGAAAACCTACCTGGATCCCTTCACTTGTGACATTTAGCCTACTTCAAAACCACTAGATGCATTCATCAACTATTGGGACCCTGCTCATCTATTCAAACTAGGCAGAAGCTTGGTATGTGGGCAAAAATGGCCAGTAGGTCTAATGAAAAAATCATTGAATATGTGATAAGATATAATATTATGATATTAAAAATGATAAATAAAATGTCTAATAATGATCTTCAATACATCTTTACTCAATTTTTTCTATCTCCACTTCAATATTCAATTATGTTTTATAAGTTCAAATATTTTGACAAACTATGCTATACAATAAAAGAACATGAGGTCAAATTAATTACTTTAAATAAGTTTAAGTATTCTTTAAATGATCCTTATATTAAAATGTTAAGTTGAAAAGAAAAAAATTATAAAATCAAACCAAATGAAATAAATAATGAAGTGAAGGTTACAAGTAATGTTATCTCACAACCAACATAGAAGCTTTAATTACAAGCTCCACCAAGGAGGTAATTTTCAAGGTTACCTTTATTACCTCATGAATTCTTATAAAAATTACTTGAATTTAATTTAATCACTCTTCCTCCACCAATGGAAGTGAACATGTCTATACCATAATCTAAAATTTTTTATGATAATTAATATTGTGACTACCATATATGTATTGGGCATTCCACTATAGATGTTTCAAGCTTAATCATAAGATTCAATATATTATTGATGAGAACATAATTTATGTTGGGATACCTACTAAAGAAGCTAAGCCATAATTAAATGATAATTCAACACTCAAAAATGTAAAAATACCCTTTTCCAAATCATAAATAAAATATTAAGGATATTTTTGAAGTACATTATGCATATAATGCTCATCCTCCTCATTCTACATTTTTTCATCCAATTTATATCATCATTGGTATAGTCACAAGTAAACAAGCATCACATCTTATGATTACACTTGATGATAGTGAGTTTTTTTATGATGATTCAAATAGATATGCACTCTTTATTCAAAAATTTGTTAACAACAAATCCATAAATAGTTTTATGATATAGAATAGATCAAGTGAAAATGTGTGCACCATAACACTCCTTTACTCTCTTGGTTATATAGAGAAATATTTACAATATACTTCTAGATTTGTCAAAACATTTGATGGTCATAAACAAGATATTCTTTGGCATATAGTGCTACCTATACAAGTGGGGCCTCTCATAGTCCCCACTCCATTAATATTTCTACCAAGCACATGGGTATTTGATATGATACTATAAGGACCTTGAATATAAAATATTAAATCAACAACTTTTATGATCCATAAATGTCTCAAATATATTCATGATAATCAAGTGGTCAAAATTATAGGAATTTAATATGAATATATAACAACTTCCTAGCATAATGATTATATAAAATAGTATTTAAATAGTCTACACAACTATTAAAAATATTAATATACACATTCCAAATCATATTACATAATCAATTTCTCCATCTATTCATGAGCATGAGGATATTATAAAATTAGTTTCTCCATGTATTTTTGATCATGATACAATTACACATGAGCCTATTTAGTTAGTTTCAAATAGCATGGCACATTTTAATAAGTATAAAATGGTACATAAAAATAGGTCTTAATATCCTAAGGCACAATAAGCTATTCATAAATATTCACCACATGTATAGGTTGTTATATTTTTTCTTATAGCACATGACAATATAAAATTACATGGGCATATAAATAATTATCTAGAGGTTAAATTACAACATATGATCAAAATTTAGATTTAGAGGCATTTACAATTAGCATTTGTTCTTCATAATAAGTCACTCCATATAATGTAGTTAGGTATACATATGTGTGTGATCAAGGAATCTAAGAATGGTGGCTAGATCATGTGTTAGAACAAGTGAGAAAACTTGAATAAAAACACACTAACATGCATAACACTTATTTACCTAGATCATATGGGGATCTTAGTGAAAAAATAAACAATTCCAAGCACAACTAAAATGCAAATAACTACAAATTCCTTACCTTCTTTGAATTCTCCAAATGATGTGTTCATTTGACTTTCTTGGCTTGTGCTCAAAGATTGTTTAGAAAATGGAGTTGTGTGGCTCCTTCTCTACTTGGTACCATTGTTGGCTTAGCTTGCTTGATGTAACTTGAAGGCTTGGCTTGTGATTTTGGCATCATAACACTATAGCATTGAATCATGCACCAAATCATAAACTATACCTTTACTATGTTCAAGCTCTCCAAATGAAGAGGTAAATTCTTGTATTTATATGTTTAGAAACTAACCCCAACTCATGGTGAGTTAGAGTGTAGTTAGAGCTTGAAATTAGTTAAAACCTAACCTTAGTGAGTCAATTAGCCCTATTAGAGTTAAAAGGTGTCAAAACCTCATTATTTTTAATGAATAGGCCTGTTTGAGATATTTTAAGATATTTGACAACTCACAAAAATGTAATTATGAATACCTAGGGTATTCTTGATTTTTGAATTTCCTTTTTTGATAATTCATTAATTGCTCATAGATAATTCAATTAAGAATTTAATTTGGTTTTATATTTTAAATAATTTTGTTTAGGCTTTTTAGAATTTTTTAAGATTTGATTTAATTCAAGTGTGTAAATACCCTATTTAATCAATTTATAGGCTAAATAGCATGTTATGAAGCTAAATTTGAGATGTTTAGTTATTCTTAGGCTTAATTTTCAAAGGTTGGTAAGAATCGGTCTAGAGTCTATTATGAAGCCATTGGTGACTAGTTTTAGGTGTCTACAGTTTATCCCTATTTGGAAATGTGTTTCAAGCTATAAAAACAATAAAATCTTCTCAAATTATGAAAAGGTATTATATGATTACAACTTCAATGGAAATGGATGAACTGTAGGGTACCCCCTCGATGGAGCGATTAGCAAAGGGATTGGTAAATAGTCCCTCAAAATAAGGAAATGAGTGCACCTAATAGATGAAATGATGGGGTGAAAGAGACTGATTTTCCCATAGGTGATTATAATCAGTGGCATATGGAGCTACCTAAATTAGGGAAGATAAACAAGATGATTTACCCATAGGCAATTATAATCATCAACATAGGTCGGATAAAAAAGGTGATGAGTTACCCAAAGATGGTTATAATCATCAAAAATGGCTTAGGGTAGCAAGATATTGATTTGCACAAATGTGGTTATAATAAATTGAAGGGAAAACAATGATTTAACCATAGGTGGTTATTGTTGACTAATTTTGACCTTTGGTCAAATTTGAGTCAACCCCCTACTTTTTAAACTTTTTAGAAGGTTATCCATATCTTATAGGGGTGTTATTATAATCCAAATATTCCTCTTATGCCTATCCTAGTTTTATTTCAAGTCTAACCCTTTGTACTATCCAAGTCAATGATGGTCAACCTTGGTCAAATAGGGTCAAACTTGGTCAAAGGCATCAATTATGTTAGTTTGGTCATAATATTATTTTCAGTGTGATTTAAGACATATTGTATGGATGGATAAAGTGAATAACTTGTCACCAAGATAGGATACAACATGGGAGAAGATAGAGAAGGTCATAATCTGGTTATGATAGTTTAAGAACTAGTTATAGTCAGAAAAGATTAGTTTCCCCTTATTTTGAGAGCTTTTATGGCACTTGAACAAAATATATCATCTCATTTTTAGGTGGAAATGTTAAAAAGGTTTCTCTTCAGCTCCCAAAATTACTTTCCATGCTTTTATTATAGTAAAAAATTCATAAAAGTTCATCTCTTACTTATTTTCCTCTCTTCTTTTTTTGGCAAGCAAAATAGAAGCAACTTCAAGTATGTGGTACATACCATACAGGTGGAATGGGAGGGAGTAATTATATAGGGGGATAGTGATGTAAGTACTCTTCACATACATAATATGAAATTCCATTTTTGTTCCTTCTCCTTCATGAACCAATGCTAACACTACAAGCAACCTTGTTTAGGTTTACAACTAGGAGGGGGGTCACTATTTCTAGTCATCTTCATTTTCTTGTTTTGGTATGATAGTTTTATGATTTTAAGAGGTTTCAAAATGTTTTCCAAGGTTTTATTTTAGGTTATCCATCTTTAATTTGGTTTTAAATTCATCATTAATGTAAGGAATCCTTCTCTAGGCTTGTTTTTTACTTTGGGTTAGTGTATTGCCTTCTTCTCAAAAGGAGTGCACCTACATATGATCTTGATCAGTCCTTCACACTAACATGAAAAAATTTAACAAGTTTATATATTTTTTTTTATGTCATGAACATGTTTTAATAGCATAATCCTTCTCATAAGGCCTAAAACTATGCATTTCTTCATTGTTTCTTCTCACTGCCCATTCGATCTCAATGCAACCTATAGGAGGCCATGGAAAGAGAATAGGGAGTATTTAAAGAATGAAGATGTTATAGGTCTAATACAAAATTTATATATAATATTTTTCATATGGTAGATCATATTTTCTTCACTAAGGACATAAAGAGAAGGTTAGACTGCAAAGCAAAAGGGATGACTGAGTTTTGTTGCTCAGTCCCTAAACACACCAAACAAAGATCCTAGGGGTTCTTGTGGTTCCCATAAAATGAAGGTGTGATTATTTTAGGAGATACTATTATGTATATTTTGTAGTCCCACCTATAAACAACATCTCTACCAATTTTGAGCTTGAAAGGAGAAGGAGAAGATGGATTTTGAAACCTTCCAAAATGGATAAAAATAATTGAAAAAGAGTAGTAATGTCTACAGGATTCTGAGGGGAAGGTTGATATTTACACCATATGAGGAATTCCTAAACATGTGAAATTAGAGCAAACACTTCCAATGACTATAACAATTACTCCTGAGCACTTGGGTGATGGAGAAAGAGATGACTATGTCGCGTTACCTCTTGGGCCTATCCCTTATCTGTACATAGGGCAGAGAGGCAATGAGGACAATGTTTCTTGTCTTGGCACAAAAGAGATGGTGTGATAAATCATAAATAATAATTTAAGTTAATTATTAATGCTGTAACTATATACAATCTTAAAACGCCCTAGACAAGGTGAAACATGATAAAAATGCTCTAAAGCAACCTACAGGACTAGAAATGAACACCTACAGCCAAGGACGGTAGAAAGTTAGCCATATTTAAGGTAAAAAGGGTCATTTGTGCTATAAATGAAGCATTTATATATTTAATTAGGTATAATATGATTCCAAGAGCATAAGGGAAAGGTTATATACCTCCTTTTGTGGATATATACCTATCAAAATGTACTTATAGGCCTATAAGCATGCATACATAGTTAGAGGTATTAAGGCTGTAAACTTAGTTTGGAATAGGGTGGTTTTTTATCCCAAGTAGAGAATTTAAGGATGTAAAATTATTATAGATTTACAAGAAAATATTTTTATTTACTTTTGAGGATTAAAAACTCACCTTGAAAACCTATAGGCAAAGCAAATTATGCACCTACAGTCATGTAAAAAGGTGAAACACAGTCAAACCATAGGAGCATATGTGCAGCTTGAAGAC